>CM048648.1:70899240-71142812 GCA_026413185.1 Pueraria montana var. lobata
CAACAGCCTCCATGACATAATTGGTTAAGATCCTATAGGGATTTGACCTCTGCTTATCACGGAAGTACCTTTTAACTTTCTTAATGGTCTCATCCAACTTTTCAGTCTTGGTGGGTCCAATAGATTTGCTCATTTCATTGAACAGTTCCTCAGTTTCTTCCACAATGAGAGAGCTACTAGACTCACTGATCCCTTCATTCTTGAGCAGCTTCACATCCTCCACAGTGTCTATGATTCCCCGTATCAATTCAGTATACCTTGTGAAGATGAGAAAATCTAGTTTGGTCAAGGCCTTGAGAGCCACAAGGTTTCTCATTATCACTTCAGAGTTGACATCCAATTTGAGCATAGGAAGGTAAAATATGCCCTTTTTCTCGTCAAATTCAATTGCCATGATGCCACCTTTCGAGGGTTGAAAATGGATCCCAACTGAGTGAAGCTCGCGCACAAAAAGGATGGTGACAGCTACAGGAGCTTCTATTTCAGATGATGGTGTTTCTGAATAAAACATTTGAAGACTTTTTTGACATGCTGAATGTTGCATCTAGGCCTCGTTTAACGGCTTGCAGAAGAGGAATGTTCATGTGCTTTAGCCTTTTGAGAATGCCAAGTGTCCATGACAATAGACCCTTAACGTTCTTTAAGAATGTGACGAAGACTTCAGATTTTGAGCTTCTTATAGTTACAACAGTGTCAGAGCAATTTAAATTACTATTGGGATTGCTCATACCTTCTTTCCCGTGTGTTAGTATTTCTAATTTTTCTTGTTCAGAGACCACCAAATGGTGCATGAGATCCAAGATATGATAATGCTTGGTGACAGCTTCAGAACATGTGGGGGTGTGAGTCAACTTGAGTGGAGAGTGTTTCTCACAAAATGACAAGAGCATTGAACCCAAGTAGTATTCTTGAACAGAATGAATAGGATTGTAGCTTTTAAGCTCTAAGATCCTCAACAACATGAAGGTGGGATTCTGGTTCTCCACCATGAATATGTCCCTTATGATCGCATCCTTGGTTAGCTTCACACCACTTATCTGAACATGGCGGTCTTCTAGTCCTTTCATGAAAGAACCGGATACTTTCTCATCCAGACAGTTGTGGAAGAAATCTAATAAGAATAAACTGTCAAGGGAAATGGTGTATAACAAGGTATTTTCCTTGAGGTCCAAGTATTTGTGGTAACAAGCGCGTATGAATTATTCTGTGTTGTGGAGTTCCTTAACTAGTTGTTCGAGGTCATGTTTGTTGAAGTGGTCGAGGATCCTTTTGGTAGAAAAAACCTTGAACCTTTCCATGGGATAGAGCTCGGGACGAAAGTGGTTATATGGACCAATGGCTATAAGTTATGGGGCAAAGGCTTCTGGCTCGGCACAACTCAAAAATTTAGGGACTTGGTATATGCAAACAGGTATGTGTTCAACGTTGAGAGGTTGGTTTCCCTCACCAACTTGTTGATTTGTTTGTCCCAAGAGTCTTCATCGAATTCTGAATTGAAAATTGTTAGAGAGGCCATGTGGGATTTTGCTTTGCCTAATTGATTTGCTATACTATGTAATACTATATGCTAGGATGGTTTGTTAGTTATATTGACACCACAAATAAGCTTTGTTTTATTTATAGGAAGGAAGTAATAGGTGAAGAACTTTGAATACTTGCTACAGTCACGGGCATCGGTAAAATGTGCATGAATTTGTATTATTTCTTATGTCTTATAATTAAGTCTTCCAATACAGTCTTAAAAGACAGTTTCACAATACACATAATTTTATAATTAAGTCTTCCAATATAGTCTTACAATACACCTCTTTCACATTAATGATCAATTGGCCCACAGTTATATAAAACACATAATTTTATAATTAAGTCTTCCAATACAGTCTTACAATACACCTCTTGCACATTATGATCAATTGGTCCACAGTAAATGCCAGGCGAATGGTTGATATATGAGAGTGATTTCACTCTCTAAACTATAGGTATATACGTCAACTATAATTGCATTGCAGCTTCCCTACACCAATGAACTAACGAGTGGTAATTAAGATTGCAGACTATTCAATTCCACCCTTCATTAGTTTATTAGCCAAGAAGTGGTTGCGATGAATTCAAGGTTCAGTCATTATTAATATGAGGTTAACAAACAAAACATGTTAAATATTGGCAACTAGAAATGTAATTCCACATTATGACTAATCTTAAAAGCGACCCACTAACATCTTATCACATTGCTATAAAAGAATGTTATTATGACAACTAAATATGAATTATAAAATAGGGGAGGTTGATAAACCACCAAGCTTTGGTTAATTTATATCACATAAGATATATGGATAAAGAGTTAAATATAAAAATTGAGTGACACTTAAAATATCTTTATGAGATTAATTTAATACTTTTTGAGTAAAAATGAATATTTTTCAATACTCATACGCAATTGGCTTCCGCGTTATTGTTGAGTGACCAACTGATCGACCAAGTCAACAAATGAGAAGTGGTGAAAATGATTTCTCAGACCACAAATATAGCACCATGACGGAGATTATTATTATTATTATTATTATTATTATTATTATTATTATTATTATTATTATTATTATTATTATTATTATTATTAGAATTAGAATGCACTTGATCTGGCATGGCCTTGCTCAGTTACATTGGTCATGTTCTCGGCTTTGGACTTGCCGTTCTTTACTCAACCTACTTGGATCAAGAATAACCATAAGCTTTTTATCTGGCTTCGAACCATTCAAGTGCATCTACCAATAGATTTTATCCTAAAATGAGAATAGATTTTAATCTTGCATGTAGGAAGCAATTGATGTGGGTTTCACCCCAACAACTCCTCTAATGTATTGTTGACATCAATTGATGTGATCACTTAACGTGTCACCTCTAAAAATGGTACCTTAGAAATTTTCAAATTACAATTATTATTGCATGAAATCCTATGGCAACTACTATAATTAACTTCTACAAGACTCGAGGGTTGATATTCAATCAAAACTTGCCATGTGCCCAACTATTCTGAAAATACAACTCGGCTAAGAAATAAAAGGAGGTGATCGTTGTAACACATCATACCTAAACTGAGTATAATTAGTGGACTGAGGATTCTTGAATCGAATTTGCAACTTGACATGCTCAAATTCCAAGCATGCTAAGTTGGGGACAACTATTTTGGATTGAGATTAAAGCTCAATCTGTGTAGTCGGTTACTTTGTCCAAAACATTAGATTAACCCAAATTGTAAGTGTTGACCGAAATCAAAACTTAGGCATAGGATTTCTAAAACATACATGAGAGTAGTGGATCATACATCAACCAAGCGTAAAGTAACTATATTGCTGCACCAACAAGGGTAATATTGTCTGTGGAAGACTTTGGCATTGTGCTAAGGAATCCAACCCAACATAGACCCTTATAAATACAACCAATGTCACTATAATAGATAAGCATTTATTAATATCATCACTTTAGTAGAACTGTCTTAGGCGTCGATGTGTCTTTTATATATAGTTAACCACCCATTTTTATAGTGTCTCAGCCTTATTGGAGAGCCTGCAAAATTAAGAAGGCCTCAAACCTTAATCCATTCTAAAGTCTAATCTAGGCAAAATTCGTAAGAATTTGATTCTAACCAATAATCCACCTCAAATACGCCAGCATATATAGTATAAGGATCAATTTAATTTATTATTTTTGTATACAGCAAAACATATTTGCAAGTAAAATTTCGTTTTGGATTTTGAGTTCATCTTCTCATTTATTTTTTTATTTTGCTTTGCCCTGTCAACTTGAAATCTGTTTTATATGTAGTAAACGGTTTCTTTTTTACTTTGATAAGCCAAAAGTGCATATTTCATTAAAAAAGGATACAAGGGGTACCCACCCCAACATACATACTTTGCTGCTATGATGCAGACAATTTGCCATAGTAAATGGTAATACGGTACCAATAAATTCATACATACTACCGAGAGGGTCTAACTCACTTGGTTGAGTAGGGTGTGTGAGTTATTGTAAATCCTCCGGTATCTATCTTTGATTCCTAAAGATAAAAAAAAATAAACCCATACATACTTTCTATAGGAGCAATTTGCCAATGCTAACAGCTTCATTTTGTTATCCAGCATTTTTCAAATTAATTATAGTAGAATTGAAACATGTTTGGACCTATATACTTCTTTCCAAATCTTAAGCCAAGAAATTTAATTAATAGAATCCCACTGTTGTTCAAGGTGTGCCAAAGATGAGACATCAGTTTTTGATTCAATTTTTTATTTATTGAGAAAATGCATAAAAGCAAACCAAAGACATTCGCTTAAAAAATATAAGAACTAATACCCACACCAGAACTAAAACGGAACTTGCAAGCCTTGAAACATTAATCACATAACAAACGCCCCCCAACCACACAATTCAAATATAATTAGGTTTTTTATCATAAAATAAACAGCTATTAAATATATTTTTACCTCTGAAGGGACAAAATGAGTGGCTAAGCCACATGCAACCATTTCAGCTCCATCTAGCCGTGCACCAGACAGTCCAATGTACTCGCCTACGAAAAAGCAAACAAAAATGCAAAATTAGCAAGATATAAATTAATTAAAGGAAGTTTGGTGTGGTGTAGTACAATATAATAATGGACAAATATGTACATATTGTAATTGTACAACATAAAGAATGGTGTATTGAATGCTTTGAATAGAACTCTTATTAATTAATTTGGAGAAATAGGTAAGGGTTAGGGGAGTTAATCCCTAGTTGTACTAGTTTCCATACATATATATTTATAAATTAAAAATCAAATCTATAAAAAATTCTCTAGATGGATTCATTAGATTCAGTTTTGAATATAGGGAAGTGAAGGCATGATGCATGTCAATACAATATCTGGAACTCTCGATTGTCTTCTGCAAATATCTTCTTTTTTGGTTACATAGCTAGGTCCCAAGAGAGTCAAAATTGGTTTTACAGTTATGGAAACTCTTTTTGGGGAATACCCATGTAATTAGTGTAGGGTGATAGTAAAAGTTATGGGAATTTCAGCTGTAAGTATGACGTTGGCTAGCGTGCACAACTTACTCATGTGTGGTATGGTGCAACATTATTAATAACCGTTAGATTCATTTATGGTGCATCTTTTTATCATGGAATCTCTGCATCTGATCTTGACTCCTTTCTCCGTCTTCTCTTCCCGGTGCTGCTGTCCACCGTACGATGCCGTCGGAGACGATTTCCGGCGGCAGCACTATTTTTCCCTCCCTCTTTGGCTCTTCTTCTTCCCTTCCTTCTTCTGCTGGATCTGTTTTCTATTTTCTGATTTCTGATTCCGTGAACCCCACCTCGTAACCCTCACCTTCGCTGCATTGAAACGCATCCCTATTGGACCTTCTCCCATCATGTACCACCATCACACACATGACCATGGCGTCACTCCGTACCCACCTCAGCGCCAAAAACACCAATGTTTCCTCACCCTGAGTCTGCAATCCATTTTCCTCCCACATGTTGTTTTGACTCATAATGCATACTCTTTTCTACATTTGATTTTGATTTTTTGGTTTCTGATTCAGGTCCACACACAAAAGGGATTTTTTGATTTAGGATGATGGTGGCGATGTGAGTGCCGCTGCCATTGTTAGGACCGAGAAAGAAAGAGGAAATGGAGAGAGAGGGGAGACGAACGATGCCACCGCTTACAGTGAACAAAAATCACCACAATAGTACTTTACATTAGTTACGATGATTCACCGTTAGGTTCGACACGGTGCTTGCAGCGGCAGGGTAGGGACAGCGGGTGCGCGGTGGCGTTGGGCGCTGAGGAGGAGACCTGCCGATGATAGTTGGATGAGGAATAATTTGTTGTGGTGGGTATACGATATAATTGTGCATGTTAAATGAATCCAATAGTTACTAATATGATAAGGAGACATATAAAAAATAATAATAAGTATTAATTAAATAATTTTTAAAATTTAGGTCTCCAAATATCATGATTCATATCCAATCCAAATTGATACAAATAATATGGAAAGAAGTAATCTAGTTACCAAAATAACCAGGTAGTCTAGAAAGGAAGTAGGATGCACCGACATCTGAAAAAAGTCCAATGGATGCCTCTGGCATCGCAAATACCTATAAATAATCTACAACATCAATTTCGGATAGAATTAATGATCTTATTTAATAATGGATTAGGCTATATGTTTCATCCACAAGGACGTAAAAAGCGTCTCAAGGAGGATATATATGTATACTGCGGGAAATTCGCCTAGATTGAGAGGCACAAATCACCGTTTGTATCACAAATATATCTTAAAAAGGACGTAAAAATATTTTATAAAATAAAAAAAGGAAGCTGTGGCACAATTTTTCCACTCAAATAAAGAATAATTTCTTCTTAATAAATTTATCTATTAGTTATTTAAAAATTATATTAATTACTAGGACATTTAATATGTAGTGAGTTTTTAATGCGCACCTTATAAACTATCTTGTTTTCAATTTTTATTATTATTAGGAATTGGGGAAAGGGTAATATTAGGTTTTAGCAATTGATTACTGAGTATTAGAATTTCTGCTTTAATTAATTGGTTACTATGATTTTTTTTATTATATTTAACAATTAAATTTTTTTAAACAAAACACCAAATATAAAATGTAAATAAAAAAATATTTTTTCACTATTTTTTTGTTTTTAATTTTGAAAATAATCAGACTTAAAATAAAATAGTATTTTATAATTACAAGTGTTTAAAATCATGATTCATTATTAATTATATTTATGAACTTGAATTTTTTAATAAAAATATCATATTCACAAAATGAAATAAAAAATATTTTTTAATTATTTTTTAATTTGGAAAATCATTAAATTTAAAATAAAATAGTATTTTTTTATCATTGAGTGTAAAATTAAAAATCTCCCCAAACTATGAGAAATTCAAATATTTTCTTATTTATTTTATTTCTCAGTTATTTGATAATTGTATTAATTTTCAAGATATTTTTTTGGTCTAGTATCACTAAGTCAAGGCAATTAATAGATAATGAGTTTTTAATTCATAGTTTATAAAATATTTTATTCTTTATTTTTTTTCATTATTAAGTATTGGGGAAGGATAATGGGCATTAATGGTTGTAATACTTGTTTATTTGATTTCATGCACTGATTTACTAGTTAATATGCATTAATTTTTAAATAAAGATATAATATATGGAAAAAATGGAATATTTAACTTTCACTATTTTAAATTTTAATTTTTAAAATAATTCAATTCAAAATAAAATAATATTTTTAAAATTAAAAAAGTTTGAATATGTGCATTCGTTTATTATATTTATGATTTTTAATTTTTTAAATAATAACATCTTTTGAAACAATAAAATAAAATAAAATAATTTATTCTTTAAAATAAAATGAAATATTGTTTGAAGACATTTTCCTATTTTAAATGTTGTTGTTTAATTGTTCAATGCAAATCTTCATTATTGTACTTACTATATTTCATTTTCAACACATCGAAATAGTCAAAATAAAATAATATTTTAAAATTAAAAAAGTTTGAATATGTGCATTCATTTATTATATTTATGATTTTTATTTTTTTTAAAATAATAACATCCAATGCAAATGATAAAATAAAAATACTTTTATTATTTAAAATAAAATATTGTTTGAAGACATTTTCCTATTCTAAATGTTGTTGTTTAATTGGTCAATGAAAATTTTCATTATTGTAATTACTATATATTTCATTTTCAACAATTATTTAATGTGTTTTTAAATTAGAGATTTTTTCATAATCTACATTTTATTGTTTAATGAGTCATTGAAAAGTCTTCAGTTCTATTTTTAACTTTAAATTGTTTAGAAATAAAAATACATTAAATTGTTTAATGTTAATGAATTTCAATTGTTGAAAAGTCAACCATTTTTTGCCTCTAGTTTTTAAAAGTCAATATGTATATAGGATTAAAAAAATTCAACCATTTTGACTCTAGTTTTTAAAAGATTTGACTTTTCAAGATTTTTATTCTTTTAAAAATGAAGACACTATCTTTTTCCCTTTAATAGATGATGTTAAATTTGTATAAATAGTGTTTCTTCCTTGTGATCAGTATTCAAATTGATTTTACACATTCACAACTTCAGCATTCAGAATTCATTTACACATTAACAAAGATGTTTGCTCCTCATTATTGTCCATCTCTCCCTGAGGAATTCCTAGAGAAAATCTTGTTGACGATTCTGGTGAAGGCTCTCATGCGTTTCCAATGTGTTTCCAAGTCATGGAGTTCCCTCATCTTTGATCCTACTTTGGTGAAACTCCATCTTCAAAAAGCTTCCAAAATCCCCTCCATCCTATTCACATTACAAGACATGGGTGGATCGAATTCCCTACACTACTGCTCCATGCAACGCTTGCTGGAGGATCCATCGTCCATTGATGATGGTGGCCTCCCATTGAATATCAAGTACACCATCATTGGGGTTTGCAATGGCTTGGTCTATTTGAGAGCTATGACTCATGATTATGAACAAGGATTTGCCCTTTCTTGGGTCTGGTTTTGAAACCCCGCCATGAGGTTGAAATCCCAAAGTTCATCGAGTATACACATTCAAATTCCTAATGCTTTTGTGAAGATGAGCTTTGGCTATGATACTTCAAGAAATATTTACAAGGTCGTTGCTATGGTTGTGAATACACAATCAAAGGAAACAGAAGTGAGGGTTCACTGCTTAGGTGACAATTGTTGGAGAAAGGTTACAAGTTCATTTGGTTTTCCCAAACTAGGGCTATCCATTAATGGATAGTACGTCAATGGCACACTTAACTGGATAGCAAACCATGGTACTCCCAAACAGTATCAAATTTATTCATTTGATTTAAGGGATGAGACACATGGATATTTGTTGTAGGAGAATATTCCAATTGGAGTTGAACTGTCCACCTTAATGATCGAAGAATGTAACCATTCTTCCTGGTGATCTTAAAAGAATCCACCCTCTCAGCTTGGATCTTTGTGTTTTGAAGGGAGGCCTAAGTCATTCTCGTTATCACATGGGAAGTAGTTTTTTTGTTTGGCAAATGAACGAGTTTGGAGCTATGGAGTCTTGGACTCGGTTGCTAGATTTTAGTTGCAAGTCCCTTCAAATTTCTAGTCTTTTACATCTGCAATACCAATGGTGGATTTCTGAAAACGGCGATGTCCTCTTGCTGACAAAGAGAGATTCTGAACTTATATTGTATAACCAAAGAGATAATAGGGTAGTGCGTATAAAAATTCCCTTGAAAAATGTTTGGTTGCACTCTACAGATTATGTTCAGAGTTTGATTTTGCTTTATTAATGTAATTGAGATCCTCCTTAATGGTTTTGCCTTATATTGTAATACAAATCCTCTGCAATGGTTGGTTTTATAAGAATTTATAGTGACAATATTTTGTGGTTATGTACTTTGATTTATTTGTTGGTTGTTATAATGGATGTATCGAATTCTAAAAGGAAAAATGATGAAAATTTACCTGTATCTAAAATGGTCAAATATCAGTTGGGTCTTGGAAATATATAGTGTTGTCACTTTAATTCTTGAAAGTAAGAAAATTCAAAAAAGTTCATGAAAGTACATTCTGTAAGTCACTCTACTTGAAAATTTAAAAAGTCTTGTGACTTAAATAATAATATTAACATATATTTAACATTCTAGGGACTTATTTTGAATTTCTATAATTTCAGAAACTAATGTGACAATGTTTTATACTTTAAGAAATTAAAATAGTGTTTTACCCAGATTTAAAATGACTTGGACAATCATAAACAGTACAAAATGTTTGAAAAGCTGTCATGGCCAATAGCACAAAGGTGGCAAGAAGCGTTAAGAGCCTCCATGAAGAGTACACATAATTGGTTCAGATCCTGTCGGGATTTGACCTCTGCTTATCATAGAGGTGCTTGTTAACTTTCTTAATGGTCTCATCCAACTTTTCAGTCTTGGTGGGTCCAATAGATTTGCTCATTCCATTGAACAGTTCCTCAATTTCTTCCACAATGAGAGAGCTACTTGACTTTATGATCCCTTCATTCTTGAGCAGCTTCACATCCTCCACAGTGTCTATGATTCCCCGCATCAATTCAGTGTACCTTGTGAAGATGAGAAAATCTGGTTTGGTAAAGGCCTCGTGAGCCACAAGGTTTCTCATTATCACTTCAGAGTTGACATCTAATTTGAGCACAGGAAGGTAAAATATGCCCTTTTTCTCGTCGAATTCAATGGCTGTGATGCTGCTTTTCGAGGTTTGAAAATGGATCCCAACTGAGTGAAGTACAAGCACGGAAGGGATGATGACAACCATAGGAGCTTCTATTTCAGATGGTGACGTTTCTGAAGAAAACTTTTGAAGATTTGTTGACATGCTGAGTATTGCTTCTAGGGCTCATTTAACGGCTTGCGGAAGAGGAATGTTCATGTCCTTTAGCCTTTTGAGAATGCCAAGTGTCCATGACAATAGACCATTAACTCTCTTTAAGAATGTGAGTATGTCTTCAGATTTTGAGCTTCTTATAATTATAACAGTGTCATAGCAATTTAAATTACTATTGGGATTGTGCATACCTTCTCTCTAGTGGGTTAGTATTTCTAATTTTTCTTGTTCAGAGACCACTAAATGGTACATGAGATCCAAGATATAATAATGCTTGGTGACAGCTTCAGAACATGGAGGGTGTGAGTCAACTTGAGTGGAGAGTGTTTCTGACAGAATGACAAGAGCATTGAACCCAAGTAGTATTCTTGAACATAATGAATAGGATTGGAGCTTTCAAGCTCCAAGATCCTCAACAACATGAAGGTGGGAATCTGTTTCTCCACCATGAATATGTCCCTTTATGATGATATCCTTGGTTAGCTTCACACCACTTATCTGAACATGGCGGTCTTCTAGTGCTTTCATGAAAGAATCAGATACTTAATCATCCAGATAGTTGTGGAAGAAATCTAATAAGAATAAACCGTCAAGGGCAATGGTGTATAACAAGGTATTTTCCTTGAGGTCCAAGTATTTGTGGTAACAAGCGCGTATGAATTATTCTGTGTTGTGGAGTTCCTTAACTAGTTGTTCGAGGTCATGTTTGTTGAAGTGGTCGAGGATCCTTTTGGTAGAAATAACCTTGAACCTTTCCATGGGATAGAGCTCGGGACGAAAGTGGTTATATGGACCAATGGCTATAAGTTGTGGGGCAAAGGCTTCTGGCTTGGCACAACTCAAAGATTTGGGGACTTGGTATATGCAAACAGGTATTGGGTTCAACATTGAGAGGTTGGTTTCCCTCACCAACCTGTTGATTTGTTTGACGTAAGAGTCTTCATCGGATTCTGAATTGAAGATTGTTATAGAGGCCATGTGGGATTTTGCTTTGCCTAATGGATTTGCTATACTATGTAATACTATATGCTAGGATGGTTTGTTAGTTATATTGACACCACAAATAAGCTTTGTTTTATTTATAGGAAGGAGGTAATAGGTGAAGAACTTTGAATACTTGCTACAGTCATGTCCATCAGGAAAATGTGCATGAATTTGTATTATTTCTTATGTCTTATAATTAAATCTTCCAATATAGTCTTAAAATACAGTTTTACAGTACACATAATTTTATAATTAAGTCTTCCAATATAGTCTTACATTACACCTCTTTCACATTAATGATCAATTGGCCCACAGTTATATAAAACACATAATTTTATAATTAAGTCTTCCATTACAGTCTTACAGTACACCTCATTCACATTATGATCAATTGGTCCACAGTAAAAGCCATGTGAATGGTTGATATATGAGAGTGATTTCACTCTCTAAACTATAGGTATATATGTCAACTATAATTGCATTGCAGCTTCCCTGCACCAATGAACTAATGAGTGGTGATTAAGATTGTAGACTATTAAATTCCACCCTTCATTATCCAAGAAGTGGTTGCGATGAATTCAAGGTTCAGTCATTATTAATATGAGATTAATTTTATAATTTTTATGCATTATTTCTATAAAATATACTCATTTGAGGTTAACAAACAAAACATGTTAAATATTGGCAACTAGAAATGTAATTCCACATTATGACTAATCTTAAAAGCGACCCACTAACATCTTATCACATTGCTATAAAAGAATGTTATTATGACAACTAAATTTAAATTATAAAATAGGGGAGGTTGATAAGCCACAAAGCTTTGGTTAATTTATATCACATAAGATATATGGATGGAGAGTTAAAAATAAAAATTGAGTGACACTTAAAATATCTTTGTGAGATTAATTTAATACTTTTTTGAGTAAAAATGAATATTTTTCAATACTCGTGCGCAATTGGCTTTCGCGTTATTGTTGAGTGACCAACTAATCGACCAAGTCAACAAATGAGAAGTGGTGAAAATGATTTCTCAGACCACAAATATAGCACCATGACAGAGATTATTATTATTATTAGAATTAGAATGCACTTGATCTGACATGGCCTTGCTCGGTTACACTGGCCACGTTCTCGGCTTTGGACTTGCCATTCTCGACTCAACCTCCTTGGATCAAGAATCTAACCTTCAGCTTTTTGTATGGCTTCGAACCATTCAGGTGCATCTACCAATAGATTTTATCCTAAAATGATAATAGATTTTAATCTTGCATGTAGGAAGCATTTGATGCGGGTTTCACCCCAACAACTCCCCTAATGTATTGTTGACATCAATTGATATGATCACTTAACATGTCACCTCTCAAACTCATAAATATATCTTCACTCCTCTCCTCTAGTACATTCTCTACTCCTAAACTAATTGTTATTCTACTTATTTACTAATTTGGGCATGAGAGTCTTTATAGGTAGCCACAACCTCTCCTCGACCTAGTCGAAGGGACAACATCAATGTACTATGCATCGAATTCGGCCTCTATAAGTGTTGCATGTGTAGGTGCTACATCAAAACATCATTAATAATGTAAAAAAATTTTACATAGTCATTCAATTATTAATTGTTGGTGATGAAAATGCAACTAACTAGCCATGAAAATGGATAATGACCAAGGAATAATTCCCTTTTAACGATTTTACAATGTAAAAGCAACATTTCAAAGTTAAAAACAAGGCTAAAAATGGTACCTTAGAACATTTCAAATTACAATTATTATTGCATGAAATCCTATGGCGACTACTATAACTTCTACAAGACTCAAGGGTTGATATTCAATCAAAACTTGCCATGTGCCCTACTATTTTGAAATTACAACTCGGCTAAGAAATAAAGGGACGTGATCGTTGAAACACATCATACCTAACTGAGTATAATTAGTGGACTGAGGATTCTTGAATCGAATTTGCAACTTGACATGCTCAATTTCCAAGCATGCTAAGTTGGGGACAACTATTTTGGATTGAGATTAAAGCTCAATCCATGTAGTCGGTTACTTTGCCTAAAACATTAGATTAACCCAAATTGCAAGTGTTGATTGAAATCAAAACCTAGGCATAGGATTTCTAAAACATTCATGAGAGTAGTGAATCATAATTCAACCAAGCGTAAAGTAACTATATTGCTACACCAAAAAGGGTAATACTGTATCTGGAAGACTTTGGCGTTGTGCTAAGGAATCCAACCCACAATAGACCCTTATAAATACAACCAATGTCACTATAATAGATAAGCATTTATTAATATCATCACTCTAGTAGAACTGTCTTAGGCATCGATGTGTCTTTTATATATAGTTAACCACCTTTTTTTACAGTGTCTCGGCCTTATTGGAGAGCCTACAAAATTAAGAAGGCCTCAAACCTTAATCCATCTGAAGTCTAATCTAGGCAACATTCGTAAGAATTTGGTTCTAACCAATAATCCACCTCAAATACGTCAGCATATATAGCCTAAGCATCAAGTTAATTTATTATTTTTGTATACAGCAAAACATATATCCAAGAAAAAACCATTTTGGATTTGGAGTTCATCTTCTCATTTATTTTTTATCTTGCTTTGCCCTGTCAACTTGAAATCTGTTTTATATGTAGTAAACGGTTTCTTTTTTTCTTTGATCAACCAAAAGTTCATATTTCATTAAAAAAGGATACAAGGGGCACAATGATTTATACTTTGGGAGACCAAATGTGTGCACTTAAAAAATGTAACAATATAGTGTATATATATATATATATATATATATATATATATATATATATATATATATATATACTAAATAATTTTCACCTATTAATTAAGTATATAAGTCAAATGGCTTAGTGATTTTAGGAGTTACAGAGTAAGAAAAAGAAAAGGGTTCTTATCCTATCTTTAACATTTTTATCATTTATTATTTTTCCACATTCTACTTCCTACCTTCAAAATTTCACACATTTTACCTCCCTATTTTAATAAATTTGCACATTATATCCCTAATTGCACTTCAATACACTAATGCCATGTTAGCAATTCATGTCAGCGGTCAATGTTTTCACATCATCTGTCAACTAATGGCATTAGACAATAAACTAACGATAATAGACAATTGGACAAATTCCATGAATGTTGAATACTGTGATGGTCAAATGCGTGGAAAAAAAATGGTATGGGGTATAATTCATGAAAAGATGTTGGTTGGATGGTAAAATATACAAGTAAGCCTAAATATATTTTACTTTTCATTTTTGTTCATTATTAAGTAGTGGGGAAAGGATAATGGACATTAATAATTTTCATATTTATTTATTTGAATTCAAGCATTCATTTATTGTTTATTATGTATTTATTTATTAAACTTATGAATTTTATTTTTTAAAATGATTTTATATACAAAAAATAAAATAAATAGAATATTTTACTTACACTATTTTTATTTTTAACTTTTGAAATAATTAAGGTCAAAATAAATAAATATTTTTACAATTATAACTGTTTGACTATGTACCTTCATTTATTATATTTATGATTTTTATCTTCTTAAATAACAACATTAGATGCAAAAAACTAAAATAAAAAGAATATTTTATTATTTTAAATAAAATAATTTATAAAATAAAAAAGGAAGTTGTGGCACAATTTTTCCACTCAAATAAAGAATAATTTCTTATTAATAAATTTATCTATTAGTTATTTAAAAATTATATTAATTACTAGGGCATTTAATATGTAGTGAGTTCTTAATGCGCACCTCATAAAATATCTTATTTTCAATTTTTATTATTATTAGGAATTGGGGAAAGGGTAATATTAGGTTTTAGCAATTGATTACTGGGTATTAGAATTTCTGCTTTAATTTATTGGTTACTATGATTTTTTTATTATATTTAACAATTAAATTTTTTTTAAAACAAAACACCAAATGTAAAATGTCAATAAAAAATATTTTTTCACTATTTTTTGTTTTTAATTTTGAAAATAATCACACTTAAAATAAAATAGTATTTTATAATTACAAGTGTTTAAAATCATGATTCATTAATTATATTTATGAACTTGAATTTTTAAATAAAAATATCATATTCACATAATGAAATCAAAAATATTTTTTAATTTGGAAAATCATTAAATTTAAAACAAAATAGTATTTTTTATCATTAAGTGTAAAACTACAAATCTCCCTAAACTAGGAGAAATTCAAATATTTTCTTATTTATTTTATTTCTCATTTATTTCATAATTGTATTAATTTTCAAAATATTTTTTTGGTCTAGTATCACTAAGTCAAGGCATTTAATAGATAATGAGTTTTTAATTCATATTTTATAAAATATTTTATTTTTCATTTTTGTTCATTATTAAGTATTGGGGAAGGATAATGGGCATTAATGGTTGTAATACTTGTTTATTTTATTTCATGCATTGATTTACTAGTTACTATGCATTAATTCTTAAATAAAGATATAATATATGGAAAATAAAATAAATGGTATATTTTACTTTCACTATTTTAAATTTTAATTTTTAAAACAATTCAATTTAAAATAAAATAATATTTTTAAAATAAAAAATGTTTGAATATGTGCATTCATTTATTATATTTATGATTTTTAATTTTTTAAATAATAACATCTTTTGAAAACAATAAAATAAAATAAAATAATTTATTATTTAAAATAAAATGAAATATTGTTTGAAGACATTTTCCTATTCTAAATGTTGTTGTTTAATTGGTCAATGCAAATCTTCATTATTGTACTTACTATATTTCTTTTTCAACACATTGAAATAGTCAAAATAAAATAATATTTTTAGAATTTAAAAAGTTTGAATATGTGCATTCATTTATTATATTTATGATTTTTATTTTTTTAAAATAATAACATCCTATGCAAATGATAAAATAAAAATACTTTTATTATTTAAAATAAAATATTTTTTGAAGACATTTTTCTATTCTAAATGTTGTTGTTTAATTGGTCAATGAAATTTTCATTATTGTAATTACTATATTTCATTTTCAACAATTATTTAATGTGTTTTTAAATTAGAGATTTTTTCATAATCTACATTTTATTGTTTAATGAGTAATTGAAAAGTATTCAGTATTATAATAAATGTGTTCTATTTTTAACTTTAAATTGTTTAGTAATAAAAAAAACATTAAATTGTTTAATATTGTTAATGAATTTCAATTGTTGAAAAGTCAACCATTTTTTGCCTCTAGTTTTTAAAAGTCAATATGTATATAAGATTAAAAAAAAGTCAACCATTTTGCCTCTAGTTTTTAAAAGATTTGACTTTTCAAGATTTTTATTCTTTTAAAAATGAAGTCCTAATTTTTTCCTTTTAATAGATGATGTTAAATTTGTATAAATAGTGTTTCTTCCTTGTGTTCAGTATTCAAATTGATTTTACACATTCACAACTTCAACATTCAGAATTCATTTACACATTAACAAAGATGTTTGCTCCTCATTATTGTCCATCTTTCCCTTAGGAACTCCTAGAGAAAATCTTGTTGACGGTTCCGGTGAAGGCTTTCATGCATTTCCAATGTGTTTCCAAGTCATGGAGTTCCCTCATCTTTGATCCAACATTTGTGAAACTCCATCTTCAAAAATCTTCCCAAATCCCCTCCATCCTATTCACATTATAAGACATGGGTGGATTGAATTCCCTACACTGCTGCTCCATGCAACACTTGCTGGAGGATCTATCGTCCATTGATGATGGTGGCCTCCCATTGAATATCAAGTACACCATCATTGGGGTTTGCAATGGCTTGGTCTGTTTGAGAGCTACGACTCATGATTATGAACAAGAATATTCCAATTGGAGTTGAACTGTCCACCTTAATGATCGAAGAATGTAACCATTCTTCCTGGTGATCTTAAAAGAATCCACCCTCTCAGCTTGGATCTTTATGTTTTGAGAAGATGCCTAAGTCATTCTCGTTATCACATGGGAAGTGGTTTTTCTTTTTGGCAAATGAACGAGTTTGGAGCTATGGAGTCTTGGACTCATTGCTAGATTTTAGTTGCGAGTCCCTTCAAATTTCTAGTCTTTTATGTAACCCTCCTTCTAATTAATTAATTTACATATAATATTCAAAAAAAAATTCTAAATATAACAAATACAATCCATTAAAGTTCAAGACGTATCATTATAATTTACATTATTAAAATTTACAGAAATACTACTCCAAAATTTATCCTAATTAATACAAATATTATATATATAACCAAAAGTACCCAGTCCTATAGCTCTGGAAAATATTTGCATCTTTAACTTCTACTTAATCTTCAAAGTACCTACAGTCACACTCCACTAGAATCTGGAGACAAAATTACCGGATCAGGCATTTAATTTCTCATACAATTAAAACAATTTCAAACATATACATATCATAACAAATTAATTAGTCACACACATAATTAAATGTAACATGATTTATGCAAATGCAGTTTTTGACTCAAATTCATTTTGACCCTGCTCCATGGAGACTTCCCCTTTGAGTATTTAGTAAGAAACTGGCCTACCATTACGCATTGCAATTCAGCTATCAGCCCCTACTAAACACGAATAAACTAGACAGAATTAGGAGATCAGGATACCCGGAAGGCCACCACGACAATATCCCGTTCCGGATTACGGCCACATGTGGAATTACCAATATCCCTCACCCCAAAAGTTATATAATCACAGACCATACAACCCTGCCTAACTTATTCTGCTCACCCAAATATTCATTTCTCATCTGTCAAATCATTTCTCATGACTACCTTTGTCCTGGTTAGTCAACAAAATCATTTCTCATATATCAACTCGCTTCTCATGACTACCGCAGTCCCGGTTAGTCAACATAATTCTTTCTCATTTGAAATCTTTATAAATCCCCCAAAAAGACTCATGCAAATGCATTATGTTCATGATCACAGTTAAATAAATAATTTGTACACATTAACATACAAGAATACAAAAATTAAGCAATTTACCTTATAACATTAGTATTTTAGTAAATTATCAATTAAATCACTATTTGGTAAAATTACTAAAAATACCCTTAATCTTTTTCCAAAATACCCCATGTGTCCATACATGTAAAATGACCATTTTGCCCTTGGTTTTTCAAACATTTCCACATAGTATCCCTTGTATTTTTAGCTTGGCCGAATGGTATACACACCATTTCCAACATGTTTTCCAAAGCAACAACTTCCAATTCCAACCAAAAATCAACCAAATCACAATTCAATCAAAATTCAGCAAACCAAATTTCAACCATCACAACACATCAAAAATTCAATCAAACATCAATCCAATCCATAATTTCCAATTACTAGCATCAAAAACACAAAACCCCTAAATCAATTTCAACTTTTCATGATTCTAGGTCACATATTGAATCTAAACCTACAACATGTTTTCTTCTAATTCCAAGGGTTCTAATTTGAAATTAAATGACAAGATCCTTACCTTAAACTCTTTAATTGAAGAAAAATCTTTGAATCCCTTTCTCCCTCACTCCTTGGTCCTCTTGAGATTTTTGAGATTTCCTCCAATTTCTTTCTCTTTTAGCCGAAATAGTTTAAGGTTTAGGAAGTTTGGATGGTTTGGTTTCTTAATTTAAGATGAGATGATGAGGTTAAGATGAAATTGAAATGGAAACTACAGCTGCTGGGTTTTTAGAGCTCACGGTTCTATTTTGGGGAAATGCTAGCTTTGGTAATTTTTTTTTCCTTTTTGCTTAAGTTTTAATGCTTCTTTAATCAAGTAATTAACCAAATTGAATGTTTCCTTCACATCCAGCAGCTCCTGCACGTCCAGCTGCCCTAATTGGCCAAGGAGATTAGTCACCAAGCCACTTGGACAGCCAAGGAAGCTTGCCTTGATGACTTGCCAACCAAAGGTTCAAAAGTCAACATTTTCAATAAGTTTGTAGAAAATTCTAGAATATTTTTAGGGCTGTTAATTATCTTACAAACTAATTAGAATTTGAAGAAAATAACACCACCATTGGATTCCTCACTATAAAAAACCTTGGGGTAGTGTCTTACTTATCTCTTAATCCAAGCCTAATTAGCTTAATTTAGTGACATTAGAAAAGCCTAAGTTGTCACTTTTTGATTGGTTAAGGTTCTAAATTAAAAATTTTCTTGGTTAAACATTTTTAATAATTATTCTAAGTATATTACAATTATTAGATAATTCTATAGATATCCTATGAATTTTCTCTAAATTTTCTGCCTTATAATTTTACCGTAATAATTTCTCAAAGTTCTAACTTTCAGAAAATCCTAACAATTCGGAATAAGCATTTTAATTTTTTTATCTGTATATATTTTTAATCTATATTAAAATACCTTTCTATTAAGTTATAAATGAGTTCAAAATTCCACACTTGAAAATCTATCCTGGACAGCTGTCTGACATAGCAGTCCAGTCAACAATCAATTTCGGCAAAAACAAAGACATTTAAAGATTCACAAAATTCTTCTGAGTAGAACTGTATTAATTTCATTAAGAAAATATGTACATAAAATTTCTATAAAATACAGTACATAAGTGTTCATAATATACATATATAAATGCGTACAAATAGTAAAATGAGGATGTTACATTTTACATCTGCAATACCAATGGTGGATATCTGAAAACAGCGATGTCCTCTTGCTAGCAAAGACAGATTATGAACTTATATTGTATAACCAAAGAGATAATAGGGTAGAGCGTATAAAAATTCCCTTGAAAAAAGTTTGGTTGCACTCTACAGATTATGTTCAGAGTCTGATTTTGCCTTACTAATGTAATTGAGATCCTCCTTAATGGTTTTGCCTTATATTGTAATACAAATCCTCCAATGGTTAGTTTTATAAGAATTTATAGAGACTATTTTGTGGTTATGTACTTTGATTTATTTGTTGGTTGTTGTAATGGATGTATCGAAATCTTTGGATTAGATGAGGTTATTTTTATTTTTTATTAATGCATGATTATTTTGCTCGCACTTACATTTTAATGAAGTACTTTCTCAATTCAAAAGTCTTTTATCTGTTCTATACCCGATGTTGATGTAGAATGTCATTTTTAATAGAGTAATGATACAAATACACCCATTATTTTAAACACTCCAACAACACCTCTTGTTCCTCTCTATCTCTCTCTTCCTATCACATCATAAACCTTATCATACCTATATTTTTTCCCCTCTCTCACTAGGTGTTGCATAGCATTGTGGGTGTATACCAAGCATTTTTCTTTTTGATAACACAACTATTTTATCAGCCAACATAAATGCTTGTGTACTTGGAATTGGCACCGAAGCAAATTTATTCTTTTTTTTTTACATAGTAGGGATTTGGCTATACGTTTAGCACGATGCATGCATTTATTCTCTATGTCTGCTTTGGCTTTTACTGCATTCTCTATTTTTTGTTGATACCTTTATTCTAATCCCCTTAACTCCTTCACTTTCCCTGGTAGTAGAATCTTATTTTCCATGGAAAATAAAAATAAAAACTTTAGCAAGACATATGACATATGAATATGCTATATCTTTCGACTTAGGCCTACCATGTTTTATCTTTCAAATATGTAAGCTTACCGAATATTTACTTAATCCTATTACTGTTTTATTAGGAAAAGAAACTTCTGCTTCAATATCACTCTATGATCTAACAACGTTATTTTCAAATTATAAATCTTCAACCTCGGTTTCATTAACTTTGTGCACTTTTTATGCCATGGGAAGGGATGGTAGGAAGAAAGAAAGGTGCCTTTTGATGGGTCTCTTTTAGGTTAATTTGGAATCAATAATTGCAAATTAATAGAATACTTAACAACTATATTGTTTTAGAACTATACAACGTAATAGGAAGCAAGTAACTTTACCTCTTAAGAATCATTTATTTTACTTGTTTTCATTCTCTTACTCCCAATTTTTACGCAATTAAAGTATACATTTCATAAATTTTTAACCTAAATCTCTGAAAGGAAAAATGATGAAAATTTACCTGTATCTAAAATGGTCAAATATCATTTGGGTCTTGGAAATATATAGCATTGTCACTTTAATTCATGGCCAATAGCACAAAGGTGGAAAGAAGTGTCAAGAGCCTCCATGAAGAGTACACATAATTAGTTAAGATCCTGTAGGGATTTGACCTCTGCTTATCACGGAGATGCTTGTTAACTTTCTTAATGGTCACATCCAACTTTTCAGTCTTGGTGGGTCCAATAGATTTGCTCATTCCATTGAACGGTTCCTCAGTTTCTTCCACAATGAGAGAGCTACTTGACTATATGATCCCTTCATTCTTGAGCAGCTTCACATCCTCCACAGTGTCTATGATTCCCCGCATCAATTCAGTGTACCTTATGAAGATGAGAAAATCTGGTTTGGTCAAGGCCTCGTGAGCCACAAGGTTTCTCATTATCACTTCAGAGTTAACATCCAATTTGAGCACAGGAAGGTAAAATATGCCCTTTTTCTTATCGAATTCAATGGCCGTTATGCTGCCTTTCGAGGGTTGAAAATGGATCCCAACTGAGTGAAGCACACGCACGGAAGGGATGATGACAACCACATGAGCTTCTATTTCAAATGGTGACGTTTCTAAAGAAAACTTTTGAAGATTTGTTGACATGCTGAGTATTGCTTCTAGGGCTCGTTTAACGGCTTGCGGAAGAGGATTGTTCATGTCCTTTAGCCTTTTGAGAATGCCAAGTGTCCATGACAATAGACCCTTAACTCTTTTTAAGAATGTGAGTATGTCTTCAGATTTTGAGCTTCTTATAATTATAACAGTGTCATAGAAATTTAAATTACTATTAGGATTGCACATACCTTCTCTCTAGTGTGTTAGTATTTCTAATTTTTCTTGTTCAGAGACCACGAAATGGTACATGAGATACAAGATATGATAATGCTTGGTGACAGCTTCAGAACATGTGAGGGTGTGAGTCAACTTGAGTGGAGAGTGTTTCTAATAGAATGACAAGGGCATTGAACCCAAGTAGTATTCTTGAACAGAATGAATAGGATTGGAGCTTTCAAGCTCCAAGATCCTCAACAACATGAAGGTGGGAATCTGGTTCTCCACCATGAATATGTCCCTTTATGTTGGTATCCTTGGTTAGCTTCACACCAATTATCTGAACATGGCGGTCTTCTAGTCCTTTCATGAAAGAATCAGATACTTTCTCATCCAGATAGTTGTGGAAGAAATCTAATAAGAATAAACCATCAAGGGCAATGGTGTATAACAAGGTATTTTCCTTGAGGTCCAAGTATTTGTGGTAACAAGCGCTTATGAATTGTTCTGTGTTGTGGAATTCCTTAACTAGTTTTTCGAGGTCATGTTTGTTGAAGTGGTCGAGGACCCTTTTGGCAGCAAAAACCTTGAACCTTTCCATGGGATAGAGCTCGGGACGAAAGTGGTTATATGGACTAATGGCTATAAGTTGTGGGGCAAAGGCTTCTGGCTTGGCACAACTCAAAGATTTAGGGACATGGTATATGCAAACAGGTATTGGGTTCAACATTGAGATGTTGGTTTCCCTCACCAACCTGTTGATTTGTTTGACCCAAGAGTCTTCATCGGATTCTGAATTGAAGATTGTTATAGAGGCCATGTGGGATTTTGCTTTGCCTAATGGATTTGCTATACTATGTAATACTATATGCTAGGATGGTTTGTTAGTTATATTGACACTACAAATAAGCTTTGTTTTATTTATAGGAAGGAGGTAATAGGTGAAGAACTTTGAATACTTGCTACAGTCACGTCCATCAGTAAAATGTGCATGAATTTGTATTATTTCTTATGTCTTATTATTAAATCTTCCAATACAGTCATAAAATACAGTTTTACAATACACATAATTTTATAATTAAGTTTTCCAATATAGTCTTACAATACACCTCTTTCACATTAATGATCAATTGGTTCACAGTTATATAAAACACATAATTTTATAATAAGTCTTCCAATACAGTCTTACATTACACCTCTTTCACATTATGATCAATTGGTCCATAGTAAATGCCATGCGAATGGTTGATATACGAGAGTGATTTCACTCTCTAATCTATAGGTATATATGTCAACTATAATTGCATTGCAGCTTCCTTGCACCAATGAACTAATGAGTGGTGATTAAGATTGCAGACTATTCAATTCCACCCTTCATTAGTTTATTAGCCAAGAAGTGGTTGCGATGAATTCAAGGTTCAGTCATTATTAATATGAGGTTAACAAACAAAACATGTTAAATATTGGCAACTAGAAATGTAATTCCACATTATGACTAATCTTAAAAGTGACCCACTAACATCTTATCACATTGCTATAATAGAATGTTATTATGACAACTAAATTTGAATTATAAAATAGGGGAGGTTGATAAACCACAAAGCTTTGGTTAATTTATATCACATAAGATATATGGATAAAGAGTTAAAAATAAAAATTGAGTGACACTTAAAATATCTTTGTGAGATTAATTTAATACCTTTTTGAGTAAAAATGAATATTTTTCAATACTCATGCGCAATTGGCTTCTGCATTATTGTTGGGTGACCAACTGATCGACCAAGTCAACAATTGAGAAGTGGTGAAAACGATTTCTCAGACCACAAATATAGCACCACGATGGAGATTATTATTATTATTATCATTAGAATTAGAAAGTACTTTATCTGGCATGGCCTTGTTCGGTTACACTAGTCACGTTCTCGGCTTTGGACTTGCCGTTCTCGACTCAACCTCCTTGGATCAAGAATAACCATAAGCGTTTTGTCTGGCTTCGAACCATTCAAGTGCATCTACCAATAGATTTTATCCTAAAATGAGAATAGATTTAAATCTTGCATGTAGGAAGCAATTGATGTGGGTTTCACCCCAACAACTCCTCTAATGAATTGTTGACATCAATTGATATGATCACTTAACGTGTCACCTCTAAAAATGGTACCTTAGAAAATTTCAAATTACAATTATTATTGCATGAAATCCTATGGCGACTACTATAATTAACTTCTACAAGACTCGAGGGTTGATATTCAATCAAAACTTGCCATGTGCCCTACTATTCTGAAAATACAACTCGGCTAAGAAATAAAGGGAGGTGATCGTTGTGACACATCATACCTAACTGAGTATAATTAGTGGACTGAGGATTCTTGAATCGAATTTGCAACTTGACATGCTCAATTTCCAAGCATGCTAAGTTGGGGACAACTATTTTGGATTGAGATTAAAGCTCAATCTGTGTAGTCGGTTACTTTGCCCAAAAATTAGATTAACCCAAATTGCAAGTGTTGACCGAAATCAAAACCTAGGCATAGGATTTCTAATACATACATGAGAGTAGTGAATCATACATCAACCAAGCGTAAAGTAACTATATTGCTACACCAAAAAGGGTAATATTGTCTCTGGAAGACTTTGGCGTTGTGCTAAGGAATCCAACCCAACATAGACCCTTATAAATACAACCAATGTCACTATAATAGATAAGCATTTATTAATATCATCACTCTAGTAGAACTGTCTTAGGGGTCGATGTGTCTTTTATATATAGTTAACCAGACATTTTTACAGTGTCTCAGCCTTATTGGAGAGCCTGCAAAATTAAGAAGGCCTCAAACCTTAATCTATTATGAAGTCTAATCTAGGCAACATTCGTAAGAATTTGGTTCCAACCAATAATCCACCTCAAATACGTCAGCATATATAGTCTAAGAATCAAATTAATTCATTATTTTTGTATACAGCAAAACATATTTCCAAGTAAAATTCCATTTTGGATTTTGAGTTCATCTTCTTATTTATTTTTTATTTTGCTTTGCCCTGTCAACTTGAAATCTGTTTTATATGTAGTAAATGGTTTCTTTTTTACTTTGATAAGCCAAAAGTGCATATTTCATTAAAAAAGGATACAAGGGGTACCCACCCCAACATACATACTTTGCTGCTATGATGCAGACAATTTGCCATAGTAAATGGTAATACGGTACCAATAAATTCATACATCCTACCGAGAGGGTCTAACTCAGTTGGTTGAGTAGGGTGTGTGAGTTATTGTAAATCCTCCGGTATCTATCTTTGATTCCTAAAGATAAATAAAATAAACCCATACATACTTTCTATAGGAGCAATTTGCCGACGCTAACAGCTTCATCTTGTTATCCAGCATTTTTCAAATTAATTATAGTAGAATTGAAACATGTTTGGACCTATATACTTCTTTCCAAATCTTAAGCCAAGAAATTTTACTAATAGAATCCCACTATTGTACAAGGTGTGCCAAAGATGAGACATGAGTTTTTGATTCAGTTTTTTTTTTGAGAGAAAATACATAAAAGCAAACCGAATACATTCGCTTAAAAAATATAAGAACTAATACCCACACCAGAACTAAAACGGAACTTGCAAGCCTTGAAACATTAATCACATAACAAACGCCCCCCAACCACGCAATTCAAATATAAAAAATTAATCAAAAATTGAAAGCATTTTCTCAAATTAAACGTTAACAAATGAATCAAAAAAATAAATAAAACGTTAACAACCCAATTTTCTTTATTTAAAATTCTCCTGACATAATGCACTGAAAGCTTGTGTCTACAATCTACAATCTGCTTGCAATTTGAGAATTGAATCTATCAGGAAGTTTCAGAGACTCCAAATCCTCCTCATCAATATCCTTGAAGCACTGATCCACCATTTCTTCGCTAACCAGCTCTAGCTTTGAAGGCTCCCATTAGTTAATAAAGTAAAATAGCAGGAAAACATGAAGGTAAAATAAATCAGTTAAATAACATATTAATCTAAATCTATGTAGAAAGCAGATGGTATAGGAGATACTATCTCTTACCTATGGCTTGTTGTCTTTATCAAACAGCTTTGCTCTTGAACCTTACGCGTGTGATTGACTTGAATAAAGGGTCAAAAAGAAAAAAAGGGAATTAATAGTTAAAGTAAGGCCAATAAATGAATATATCCCAACATTACAAATATTCTGTAAGACTAAAAAGAAACTCTAGTTTGTAAAGAATTACCTTTTTTGTACAGAAAATCAGAAAAATGTTAAATATTATTCACTGTTCAAATATTTTGCGTTGCATCAATAAATGGAGTTATTCCAAAATAATTTACCTCAGAAATCATCGCTAATGGTTCTTCTAAGGATGTGGGCAGCAATGGTGTAATCCTGGTATAGGCACTGATCAATATTTTGTACACGGCCAGTTCTGATCTAATTAGGCAAAGAAAGTCACACACACACACACACACACACACACACACACACACACACACACACACACACACACATATATATATATATATATATATATATATATATATATAGTTAATAATTATTTGCATAAAAATTATAATTAAGAAAGTTATTTTTTTCGCTTCACATCATACTTACTGATTTCAAAAATGTTTTGAGGCTCAAGGGACAAGACGATCACATGGAACTTAGTGCATTTTGTATCCACTCTTCAGCTCCATTTTCTGATTCCTTTTCCTATAGAATATATATATGATTCATATGATATTTACACCAATTATATTCAGCATAGGACTACACAAATTAGTACAAAAAGAATAAAATGTTTTTTCACATCTTAATATGTATACATACCAAGCATATGTTAATTTCTTCCACTGTCCCTTTCGAGAAACATTTTTTTATAGTCTCCAATCTTTTCTCGTAAAAAATCAGAATTAATTAGTTCTCAACTGTCAAGCAGCACAAAATCTTAAGAGGATGATTATAGTTTTTCATTTTAGTTACCTTCTAAAAGTGCTGTCTTCCTTCACATCTGCTTTCTCCGCGAATGTTTCTATAACAGCCGCTATTGGTACATCCAAAGAAGTAACAGTACTTTGTAGGACATTTTCTAGTGTATTTAGCTTCTGTTACATAGAAAAATAAAATAAAATGATCAATTGAATTGTGTAATAATACTTCAAAATATTACATAACAAAAAAATTTCAATTATACCGTTTGGATAAAGATGGGATTTTTTTATTTTTTATTTTTATTTGTGGAGATCGAAAACAGGTAGTAAGGAATTTACACACCCTGCTCAAACAGCTAGGCCCCTTGATAGATGGGGATTGAGAATAATAATTAATATTTAATGGAAGCTATTGTTAAAATATACTATATTTTATTGAAAAATTTTCAAATCTCCACAAGCACAATGTGCAGCACCATCCCCTACTGGCCAGGCTAATTAATATTCCTTTTATATTCAATGAATTTAGTAACATTTCCATTGTATTCACTCTTGTCTTGAGTATTGACTTAAACCACCAAAGGGTCTATTTGATAGTATTTTTATTTTTGGTTTCTAAAAATTATTTTGTGAACAATTTTCAAAATTAAAAAAACTGAAAACTGAAAGGATAAAAAAAATAAAAAATATTATGTTTTTTTAAAATAAAAAATATTATTTTAAAATATATAGTTTTCAAAAATTATTCTCATCAAACTTTTTTACTTTTTAAAAATAGAAAATAGATTTCAAAACAAGCAACAATCAAGCCCCAAACCTCTATTACTTTTACCAAATTAAAAAGAAAATTAACTCATAGCGTTGTTATTTACATATAGACAAATTTAAACAATTTAAAACTATAATTCGTAAATCATATAAAAGTGTAAATTAGCTTTAGTAAAAGTTGAATTATATTTTTTTAATCTGTTAATTATAATTCCAAATTGAATTTTAACTGAATCACTGATTTTTCTTCAGAATTATAGGTTTTTGATTTGAAGAAAAAAATCCGCTTTTATTTTATTTTGATTTTAATTATAAAAATTTTAATTATTTTATTTCTTGTTTTTAAAACTTTATATAGAAAATAATCAAAATAATTTTTTATTTTCTATTTTTATTTTTATTATGTTATATATAGATTATTATAAATAAGAAATAAAATAAAATAATGATATTTTTGTAATGGAAAATAGAAATACAAAATATTTTGTTAGAACAAATGGCTAATTAGCTTTCCCCTTTCATAAAACTTAGCAATCATTGGCTGACAACATAAAGTTTATGGCTCCTTTGGTTATAGGAACCATGCATATTAATATATTATTATTAATTGAGAAAAAATGTGAAAAATTGTTTATATTAAATTTAAGCAGAATTAAATTTAATAGGAGATCAATTTGGAATTATTAATTCATACTGAAGTTAATCTTAATTATTATTTTTTTTATTAAATGGTACTACTATATAATTAGGTTTTTTTATCATAAAATAAACAGCTATTAAATATATTCTTACCACTAAAGGGACAAAATGAGTGGCTAAGCCACATGCAACCATTTCAGCTCCATCTAGCCGTGCACCAGTCAGTCCAATGTACTCACCTACAAAAAAGCAATCAAAAATGCAAAATTAGCAAGATATAAATTAATTAAAGGAAGTTTGGTGTGGTGTAGTACAATATAATAATGGACAAATATGGAGATATTGTAATTGTACAGCATAAAGAATAGTGTATTGAATGCTTTGAATAGAACTCTTATTAATTAATTTGGAGAAATAGGTAAGGGGAGTTAATCCATAGTTGTACTAGTTTCCATACATAGATATTTATAAATTAAAAATCAAATCTATAAAAATTCTCTAGATGGATTCATTAGATTCAGTTTTGAATATAGGGAACTGAAGGCATGATGCATGTCAATACAATATCTGGAACTCTCGGTTGTCTACCGCAAATATCTTCTTTTTTAGTTTCATAGCTAGGTCCCAAGAGGGTCGAAATTGGTTTTACAGTTCTGAAAACTCTTTTTAGGGAATACCCATGTAATTAGTGTAGGGTGATAGTAAAAGTTATGGGAATTTCAGCTGTACGTATTGATAGGCATTTAGGATAAGTTATGTGGAGAGAGTTTTATTTTACAAACAGTTTTCTCTGTCGTGTAAATAAATCAAATTAAAAACAACGGATGTAGCAAGAAGAATTAATCTGGTTATTTTCAGCACACAAAAAAAAAAAGAAAAAGAAGTAATCTAGATACCAAAATAGGGATGGAAAAAGATTGGGGAACACGTCTTAGTAGGTGTAGTAATTGATAAAATTAGTGTTCCAATATGAAAAGGAGACATATAAAAAATAATAATAAGTATTAATTAAATAATTTTTAATATTTAGGTCTCCAAATATAATTATTCATATCCAATCCAAATTGATACAAATAATATGGAAAGAAGTAATATAGTTACCAAAATAACCAGGTAGTCTAGAAAGGAAGTAGGATGCACCGACATCTGGAAAAAGTCCAATGGATGCGTCTGGCATAGCAAATACCTACAAATAATCCACAACATCAATTTCGGATAGAATTAATGGTCATATTTAATAATGGATTAGGCTATATGTTTCATCCACAAGGACGTAAAAAGCGTCTCAAAGAGGATATATATATGTATACTGCAGGAAATTCGCCTAGATTGAATGATTTGTGATACAAACGGTGATTTGTGATTGGATGACCGTTTAAAACTATTTTACATTATCAGTGCATCATCATTAAACTCATTTAAATAATACAGAACATTGTAATATAAGACACACCATATATAATCATTTTCAATTAGGGACAATATATATTTTTAGAATAATGTAAAAAGCTTAATTCATTTCGAAATCTAAATATAATTAATTATACTTCTATGAAGTGAAGTCATACAGCTTTTTCAGTTACAACCCTGAACTTCGTGTTCATAGATAGACCTGCTCCCGCTCCCATGACCAATCCATTAATGAGAGCAACCTGATTTCAAAACAATTTAAACAAAACTAATCAAATGTGTAAAATTTGTGGTAAAGAACAAGTAAAATATTATATTAGCCTTTGAAATTACAAACACCAATTAATTTAATCTTTAAAATAAAAGTATCATTTCAGTCTACAAAATTAAGAAATTATAGTCATTTTAACTCTCCATATTAATAAATTAAATCCTAATTATTTTAATTCTTAAAATTATAAAAAAAATGACGAATAAAGATTAAAATAACTAATATTTAATAATTTTAAATACTAAAGTGATATTTTTAGATAATAAATTAACTAATACCTATAATTTTAAGGATTAATTTAACGAAAATATCTATAAAAACGATTCAGGATTTAACAAACTCACGAAAGGCTTTCTGTAGGTCGCCATAAAATATTCCAAAGTAAGCAGTTTCTTGTAAAAGATAGACGTATAGATCCAGTGTCCTGCTTCCATGTACAACTAATTGAGTTTTGTTATATATGTATAACATAGCCTCTTAACAAATAAATACATATGTCAATATATGTTAATTAATACAATCAATTTAACAGCCAAAATTAACCTAATAACTTATTCCTGAAACATATTTTACGCAACCTAAACGTAGCCAGCCAATTAGACTCCTGAACAGAAATTTCCACTGAAGCAAAAAAAGACTCCTGAACAGAAATTAGTCATAATAAAATTAATAAATATTTTACACCAATATCTTGATAGCCTAATAAAAATAAAAGCAACCTATTTTGGATTTTTAGGTGGATCTAAATTGAAATATATTATGCCATATCATATTTAAGTGGTGTATCCCTGTCGTAGTCCAAACAAACTTACATATATGTTTTTAATTAAGTGGGTCTAAAGTGGACTATAGATCAAATTATTATTGACCAAGTGTTTTGGATATAAATAACTTGTACCTGCAAGTGAAGACATGATTACTGACACTACATCGCCACCAGCAGAGAAAGCTTTTCCATTAGCCTATTAACACGGAAGATATTTACTACTTTAATATTAAATGAAAAGTATTTATAAATCTGAAATTGGTGAAACAAAAATAGAAAGAAAAAATTAAGAAGCCACATATTCAATTTGGTATGGCCTTTTTCCTAATCCAAAAGAAATCTTCTCCCCCGACCCTGAGATTTACCTTTAATATCACAAGTTTCACGGAAGGGTCATTCTCATACATTTGTAAATTATTTTTTATTTGATAAATCTGCGCACAGTGAAAGAACATATTATTTTATCATTTTCTACAATGTATAGTGAGAGATACGAGAGAGAAAGGGATTTGTTTCACACATTGATGGATTTAGATTTTCAACTGCGTACACCTTGATCCCTTGTAGAGTAAATTAAACGACAATAATGGAAGTTAATTTATCTAAGATAACATGAACTTACCATTTCGTAATTAAGGGTATTTAGCTTCTGGGATCTATTCAAAATCACTATCTTCACACCAGAACTTCCAGGGAAAAGTACCTGCAAGGAGGAATATAATAGTCAAACAATCAGAAAAATATAAAGTAAATTACATATATCCTTCCTGAGATTTACACTTATTACACTAAGTATCCTTCCTTTTTTTCCTACAAAAAAAACCCCTTAGGTTTTTAGGAGTTGCTACACCAATCCCCCCTATGATCTAAATGGTGTAAAAAAATGTTAAGTATAGCATGACATGTGACTCACACATGACTTTTAATGAATTTTTTTGCCAAAAAATCCTCATCTTCTTCGTTGAAACTTGGCACATTAAAGATTTTTTTTCTAGCCGATTAATTTCCTCTAAACCTTCACATGCCCCTTTCATTGCCTTGTCATCAACAATGAATAAAACCACCAGATCCATACTTGAAGTGGTCTAACCACAAAACAACTTATTCTCGCCAAAATATATATAACAACGGCGCTCATCTACGATAATATATCTACTCACACTACAAAAAACGCGCGGCTTAGCGTCGATTGAATACCGGCGGCTACAAGAAACCGACGGAAACATTTTTACAAATTGAATTGCGTCGGTTCGAACCAACGGCAAGCTATTAAATATTGTCGATTCCGCACGAATAGGAAACGCGGCTTTTCATTTTCCCCCAACTTGGTTTCTATGCTTCTCTGTGCTTCAGAGATTTTAAAATATTCGCAACTTGGGTTTCTCTGCTTCTCGACGACACTGTGATTCATCTTTAAGCTTCTCGATGTTGTGCTTGAGAGATTTTAAAATATCTACAACTTAGGTTTCTCTGCTTCTCGACAACACTGATTCATCTTCAAGCTTCTATTAGGTAACATTCTCTGCTCCTAATCTTCAAGCTTCTCTGCTCAATTGCGATTTCTATCTAAAATTGAATCCCTAATTTGCAATTTCTGTTGAATCCCTAAATTGCTCCTAACTTAGGTTTGGAATCCCTAAATTGCTCTCTATGAAATCGTGAGTTCACACCTCGGAGCTCGAATCACCATTTGCGATTCGTGAGTTCTCACTTTCTTGCTTCAAAGTTTTTACTTTCTGAATCAGCGCCTCTGAACACATTGTCTCTGAAATCTGCGGGTTCTCGCGTCGGAGTTCCGCATCGAAGCAATCTTAGGTTGATTTTCTCCACATTGAAGCTATCTTAGGTTGTTTTCTCTGGTTATACCTTGCAAGTTTGAAGAACACCAGTTCTATTTTGTTACATATTTTGTATTAGTTTTCTAAAACTCTCATTGGTTATTTCTGAACTGAATTATGAAAAATGTTTTATATGTAGGTCAACTGAAGAATTTCATGCACTGAACCTTACTCAAATTATAATCAGTGCCTTCTTTCCACGGTTCAGGTAGGCTGGTGGAGTCAGATACATATGTTTAAGACTTTTTGCCCAATATTATAGTCTTGTAGAGAACAAATGCCTAGAAACATGGAAGCACGACAAAGTTGTTTAAAGTTTTAGCATGAATGCATTTAGAATTTTGTGTTTGTTCCTCAAATTTATTAATTAATTTCCTCCAAAATATTGCACAGGGTGTTGATCCAAGAGTACAAACTTTTCGCTATTGGTAAGCTATTTTCTTCTCACTGTTCTGAAATTTCTCAGTCCCTCATATAGATACATGTTATGAAGTAAAATGGCCAACTAAGAATATATCTATATGCAGTGCCAAACGACTTAAAAATACAACACATTTTGAAATACATTTCATTAGGTGATTGGCTTTTATTTGGTTTAAAGCACATGGTCCTTTTAAGGGAGCTTTCTCAAATATGGATTTGGTACAGGATCCTTTATCCTCTCTATATTCCTTGCACTTTTCTTTTCTTCAGCTTATTTGTTCTTATAAACTATTCATATATTAACAATTCTGCTTCTAATTGTTTATCCTGATCTCACTCACTACTCACTCACTCAAAATTGTCTTTTTTTTTATTTCACTCACTCACTCACTCAAAATTGTCTTTTTTTTTATTTCACTCACTCACTCACTCAAAATGACACAGGATAGAGGAGGATAGTTACATTCTAATATTCTATATAAACAAGAGGGGATGGATTAATTATTTTTAATCATTTTAGTGATTTTCAATGTGATCATTTTTTATAAATATTATTGGGGTTTCCTAATAACATATTTTAAGGATTAGTGAAGTTCTCAAAGATTGTTCACTTCAGTTTCATAATGCCTATAAAAAGGGCTTGCTATGTATAAAATGGGATAAAATTTCTATTTGGAGTTATATATTTTAAAGAATATTCCATATTTCATTTGGCAATAATTTAACTGCTACATAACATGTATCTATATATTATGAAATATCTATTTTATAATATTCTTAACATTTACTCATATAGATACATGTTAAATATTTATATAGATAATTTACTTAGTAAAATTATTCTCTATGACTTATTGACACAGGCTGAGATTGTTGTTACTACCAGTGAGACTCCAGCTCCAGCTCCTGCTCCTCCTCCTCAGTCAAGTAAGGTAAGGCTTTTCACATATTCTGTTTTTTCTATTTTTGCTGAATATTTTTTGTTAGTGCTTTCTATTTTAAGTAAAAAAATTGGACATGTAACCTTCTATTAGATAGGTAAAAAATTAGACTCTTTTTTTTTACAGAAGGTAAAAAATTAGACATAAAATGTACTTTTTTCACTAGTTTTCTTTTTTCACCACAAACTGCTTGGAACTGGTATCATTGAAATAACGCACATGAAGCTTAGGCTCTTTGGCTGTATTTAATAAATTATTTACATGATTTCTTTCTGTATGTGAATGGTGTGTAGCTTAATTGTATATATTATTTTTTCCATTAGATAAAATGATTACATTTATGTAGCATACACTTCACTGTCACCTTCAGGTTGGGATTGTTGTTGCTACCACTGATACTTCAGCTCCAGCTCCTTAATCAAGCAAGGTAAGGCTTATCACATATTATGTTTGTCTTTTTCTGCTGATTGTTTTTTGTTAGTGCTTTCTAATTTGAACTAGACTTTATTATATATATGTTTCTAAATTCTGAATTTTATTATATATGCAGTACTATGGAGTCCTAAATTTGTTTTTTTTTTTTTGGCTTATTCAGAATAGGAAAATTTTTTAGGAATCCCAAGCAGAAGATATAAAAAGTTCAATATAGTTTGAATTATATATATATATATATATATATATATATATATTATCTATTCTGTTTTTTATTTTCTCTCTCCAGGGAAAATTTTCTTTAACAATTTGTTTGAATTTCATTTTTAAGAATTTGTTTTTAGTATTGCACTTGTTTTGTCTTCCTAACCTCTCCCATAAAACCAAGAGACTTGTTTGACATGGGTGAGGATGCTACAATGACAGCGTATGAAAGCGAGCCTCATCAACAACAATCAACCTCAGTTTTGTCAGATGACATATATGAAACTCAATTGTTTAGACCTGATGTACTTGTAGAATTTGACTAAGTTTCTGAATATTGATGTTTCCTATGAATTTGACTAAGAAGAAATTAAGGTATTTTTATTATTCAATATTTAAGTTGGTTGGCCATCATTATAGAGTTCATTTTTTTTTTCTTTTGTATGTTTGCAGAAAATGTGGAAAAGAAATACTAAAAATAGATCCAAGCTCACAATGAATCATACTACTGGATCTAAAAAACTCAAAAGAAACAGGGCAGAGATTGTAAGTATTTACAAACATGTTAACTGTAGCGAATTTTTTTTTTATTCTGGCAGTTAATGTATACAATACAATTTCATAGTATTTGTGGAAATAATAAATCATTCTTTTGTTTTTATTATTGAAGCAGCAACAACAACAAAGTTTTGGTGATCAGGAGCAACAACCTTAGGAAGACTATATGTCCTTATTGTACTTAGTATTTGAACTATTAGAGTTACTTTTTGAAATTGTAATCAGACTATTAGTATTTGGTGTTTTTTTAGACATGGTGATATTATTTTGAGACATTTGGCTTTTGGTTATTGACTATGCTTGATACTTTGTAGATCTAATGTCTCTCTAATATAATGATTGATCATTTTAGAATCAATTTTTTGTTGACAGGCCTCTTGTTCCAGTTTTGTTGGACTAGACTCTGTTAATTTTCTTCTTCCTTATGCTTAAGATTCTCTGTTAATGCCACTATTTCAGAGCCTCCTTGTCCCACATTGCTCCCTTTTCTTGCATCAATTTCAGCTCATTCTGCTGCTCCTCAAATGTTGATTCCATCAATTTCTGCTTATCTTTAAGTGAATCTAGTGTGGATTGTTATTCTCTGTTGCACCAAAGAAGCTCTGGTGTTGAAGCAAAGAATTGTGTATTCTTCTCTGTTGCAACAAGTTGGATTGGGTTTGGTAAGCTCTTTTTCTCTATTTTCAATATTACCTCCAAATAGAAATAATATATGTTGAAATGATAAATATTCCATGTTTAAACAATAATACATTGAGAATTATTGTTCTGTGGAAGTAAAAAAAAGGAAAACAAGAAAACATTGGGTACTTAAGCATGTTATTGCTGATTGGTTTTCAAAGTGTACCTTAAGTATTGTTTTTGTTCAATTTTGAAACTCACAACTTCACCAAATTATCTACTTGTTACTTGATGAAATGTCAATATGATGTATTAAGGAATGCTAATTTGTTTGTAGATGGACAAGTTCTTTGTGTTGGGGGAGACTATAAGGTATGTGAAACTCAAGCAGCAAGTGAAACTGCTGGAGGAGCAGAACAATTATGTCCTCAGAATGACAACTAGTATTATCTAATCTCTAATCATATCTAAAGTCTAAAGGATTTGATTCTTTTCTCATAAGTAATATGACAAATTTCGGTTTTTAGGTTCTGAACAATTAAATCAAGTTTCTTACAAGTAAAAGAAAAATAAATAAATGCACACGTGATTGTAACAGGTAACTTAATTAAGAGGGAGATTGTGAGAGGAATAAATGGGGAAGGCAAGGAATTGTAAGAGCATGTGATTAGATAATTAGGAATAAATGGGTATTCAGATCTCTTGAATACTTGAGTACCACTCTTTCATTTTTAAGTAACCAATTCACCAAAAGAATTACATGGTTTCGTCCCTGTGTTGCCTAAAATTCACACGTCCATTTTAATCCCATTGTATATTTATTTCGTCCCAGTGCCTAAAATTCATGGGTTGTGCCCATTCACAAAATAAACTAATTTATTATTTATCTTATAAATAAATATAGAATCTATGCATTCACCAAAAAAAAATATATACAAACTATGCCCGTGATTACAAATTCTGGATACTTTGTCTTTGTCAATAATCAATGAATTATAGATTACCCAATATGAGTACGTCGCATCACTTGGAAGGTATATATATTTTACAAATGTCATTACTAATCTACACATAATAAGCTTGGTATTAATTAATTAAAGATATGGATATATATTAATTTGATTGTACATATAATATATAAATATAAATTATGTTGAGGCAGGAAGAGCAATGGCTTTTCTCGAGGAGTAACGAGGTACAGTTGGCTTACCATTGAATATATATATATATATATATATATATATATATATATATATATATATATATGCATTCGTGAATTGTTAAGGAATTAAAAGTTAAAAAAGGCTTTGTAATAATGTGGGTTGATTTTGTTGAAGCTGAGGCAGATGTTGAGCTAATAAAGTGCTTCAACTTTTACAATCCAAATGACACAATTGAAACAAAATTTGTTCCAAAGAAGAAGAATGGTATACTCGCTGTCCAGGTACTAAATAATATAACAATTCACATATTTTTGAACTAAATTAAAACAGTACCATTTTGGACTAAGCTAAGGGATGTTTCCTATAGGAGAGACAATGGTTTGATTCATGAAACTAAATAATACAGGTTGTGCAGTTTTGGGGTGAGAGGTCTTGTGTTGAGTTGATAAATTAAAATGAAATTCATGAATCTGCTAATTAAATTAATTTTGGGGTGGGGTGAGACATTGTTCACATTATACCAAGAATATTTGGGAGTAGTATAACATTAATATGATAATTAAATTAATTTTTAAACTCCAAAAAGTCATGACTGTACAGCATTTTTCTAAAAAAAATTAACAAAAATATAGCGGCGGTTTTAAACCGCCGCAATTTACAATAAAAAATTTAAAACAATGATACTGGCGGTCATAACCACCGCTATGTGCAACAAAATTTAAAAAGAATAATAAAATCTTAACGGCGGTTTTAAACCGCCGCTATCTACATTTTAACAATACAATACTATCTTACCGGCGGTCAAAACCACCGTTGGTCATAATGGCAGCGATTATTCCGGCAGTTGACCAAAACCGCTGGTAGGTGCTTTAACGACGGCAAATTCAAAGTCGGTTTTAAAACTGACGGAATGGATTTTACTGGCTGTTAAAACCGCCGGTAAATGGCCTCAAAAACCGCCGCTAAGCAACGTTTTTTTTTTTAGTGTCACATTATGAATTGGAATAACGTATGCTGCAATTAAGGCAGAAAATCACTTAGCCAGGCAAAAGAACAACTAAAAGATTGAGAAATTGAAAAAAAAAATTATCTGCAATTTGAGATCTGTAATTGGTAATTTCAAGAACAACAAAAACAGAGAAAGAAAGAAAGAAAAAAAAATATTTTCAAAAACCAAAGAGAAAGAATTAATCATCAGAGACTTAAATACTAGGAATCAAGGAATGAATCCAATCAGATTGTTGCAGTTTTTTTTTCATCAGATGATCGATATGGAAAGAAAAATAACGAAGCAGAAAGCCAAATCTCAGAAAAAGAGAAAAAGGAGGTGTGGTTCAGAAAAATATTTGTTTCGCCGCTTGCCACTTTAGCACCTCCACACAGTTGCACATCAACACCGCCATCGCTAATCGATAGTTGCAAGTCCAGTGACGCGGCATCACGGTAATCTGTGGTGGAGGATGAGAACACTGCAAAGGGAAGCGGCGGCAATGTCTTCAGCCAGCAGCGGCGGTGGTGTCATCAGCCAACCATGACGACATCAGAGATGGAGGAAGGTTCAGAGGTCATGGTGAGGATATGGAATCAAGGGATGTTGGTTTTGTTTATTTTACAAAAGGACAAAGTGGTAACTTAACATGTTTTATTTTTTTTTCATTTATTTTTTTTTAACAGAGACTTAACACTGTTGACAGAAGGGGTTAAAAGTAATGTAAAAAAATAGAAAGATGTAAAGTATAATATAGACAAAATTCAAGAAAGATCTATATAATTTACTAAAAAAATATATAGATAGGTAGATTAATTTGATAGAAAGAGAAAGAGAGAGAGAGGCATTTAATTCGTCTAAAGAAAATGCTGTAAAGTATGAATTCGTATAACAGGAATTCTATATATCAAGTAACCACTCTTGAATTCGGTTAAATATCTTTTTATTTTTTAAAATTTAAAACCTATCCACTCAACACACACACAACTTATGCTGTGTTTGGTTGGGGGTGGAAGAAGAGAAACATGAAAAAAATTGTATAGATTCCATGTGGGTCTCACACATTTTACACTCTATTTTAATTCAAATGTTTTTCTCTTATTTTTATCTTCTCTATTTTTATCATTTAAATCAAACACAGTACAAAAGTCAATTCCACCATTTGAAGGGTAGAATAATTTGTGGATAGTAGCTCAAGAATGTCAATTCACCAGACAAACTGGGAAAAAGGTGTCCATCACGAAACTTTTTGAGACTAGCGGAATGCAGTTCAGCCAACATTAAATAGCAGAATCCAGAATTAGTTTTTACAACCCCAATTTGCTTTTATTTAGAATATTCTTTTATTTCTCTAGTGACTGGAAGCAAGGGAGCACTTGAGGAACCATCATCTTTCCATTCAAGATTGAAGAAATCCAAATTGATTCTTTAAGATCCATGGTCTTCTCTTCATCGTCTTCTTCTTTTGTTTTCTTGATTCTTTTATCTCTATGAGCTTCTAATTCTTTCAGAGTTAGGATAGGATGAATATTTGTTTAAACCTTTAGTAATTGATTTTCCTTTCTAAACTCCAAACCTTTTTATGTGATTGTAGTTATTGGATTTGTACTTAACGCTTCCTTTGACTGACTCTGTTTACGATTGATTTATAATTTTAATTCACAATTGGAAAATTAATTGAGACTTGAATTGTTTTGATTTAGTAACAATATATTTCTTGCTGCAAGGAATAGTGTTTGAATATATGCATTCCTTTGTGATTTCTTGAATGTATAGTTTGCCTCTAATTATGCTCGCATATAATTGTTAACAAAGGGTTTACCTACCAAGGAATTGAGAATAAACTAAATTAGAGAAATTGAATGTCAATTGCATGATTGAACTGCCTTTCAACAAAAAATTGCATGATTGAACTCATTGAAGGGATTATAAAATTACATAAGGGAGAATTGAGAGAGTTTTGATATATACCCGTTTTTGCTTATTGATTTTCCACTTTATAATTACATTTGCTTGCTATTAATCTTAATTTAAATACAAAACCAAAAATCAATCTTTTTTTTTCTTATTTACTTGATCAAAAGTGTACATAGATAATTGATTGTATAGTTTGTTAAACCTCAATGCTTATGAGAACAACACTCTACTTACTCTTTTGTTTGGGTGTGGACTATGCTTTGCCAGAGGAACCAATTGCACACTTCTACCAACATGTTCAAGGTGCTGTCACTGTCAGTAGGTGTAAAAAGGAGAGATGGTATATCATCTGGAGTGCAGTTACATGGAATATTTGGAAGTAGAGGAATGTTGTCATCTTCAGAAAAAAATAGTTTGATCAACAGGTAATTTGGCAGGATATTTTGTTTTTCTCCTGGATCTGGCAAAGACATAGTGGGTTGAATTTTGATTATTCATTTGTTCAATGGGCTAGTCAACCCGCAGCATGCATCTGTTGATGGTTTTGGTCTGCTCGGTGAATGTGTTAAGATGGTGGGGTGGTAGTCTCGTCAATCTTAAGTGTGATGGTGGGCAATTAATGTGGTATTTTGTTTATGCATGCCTTAGGTAAGTCTTGCGGTGTAAATTGGTTTGAGATGCTTATCGGGGTCCCTTTTCTGGTATCTTTTTATATGTAGTAAATGCTTGTATATACCAAGATGCTAGAGTTTATCAAGGGACGTATCTGTTACATGTGAGGTGGGATGGGTTATTGATAGATGTCATGTATTTTTTGGTTGCTTTCTTTTGGACCCTGTTTCACAGCACTTCTGGTGCTACTTTGTTTCTATTATTTATAATATTATATTTGCTTACCAAAAAAAAAAAAACTCTACTTACTCTTTTTTACTATGTATAGGAAAGATTGATATGATATTGTTAAACTATGGATGGATGAAAACAGGTAGGTGTAGGATACTTAGTTCCTAGGGACAAAACCAAACATAGATATTAGGGAGGCCAAGTATAAAAATTAAAGTTCATATACACATCAAATTTCATATGAAATACTCATACTTCAAAATACAACAAAAATAACACATTCAAGAATTTAACCTAGGACTTGAAAATTGTTCAGTAGATCAATTTACTACCGGACCAACATGATTAATTATTAAATTTATGACATAAATAATATATATACTTATATTTTTCATTATTTATATAAGTCCATGTGATTCAACTATTGACCTGCTGGTTCAATCAATGACCTATCAACTAGTACCTAAATCAAGTCGATTATTGGTCTGATTTTTAAAACACTGGGTACAAATATATACTAGTAATTACTCACAAATTGATGGGAATAAGTGTAAATTACCCATAAATAATTTATTATTTATTTATACGTATTGAATTCATTTTAACTTCAATGATCAATGTAATATATATAATTCTTTTAACTATTATAAATTAATAATTACAACAAAAATTTGTCCAAAAAATAATAATTACAACAAAAATGTTTGGAGAGAATATTATATTACATGTTAAAAAAATAGTATAATTTTACAGCTACAAAAGATTATTATATGGGTGAAGAAAGATAGAAGATAAAAAGATTTTGACGATAGAATAGAAAAAACCTGGTTTGCTTCTCTATCAAAGGTGATACTGGGAGGCATTTATATCTTGTTGCGTATACCGTTCTGTGATATATGGAAGGTTTTGAACAACTAAGATGGATACATGAACACAAAAATCTTATCTCTATATATAAAACACGATTGACAAAGAACTTGTTCCCTTTAAGTCACATATATTGATATATACATGTGAATCATACATTATTGAACTTATTTAATGCAAATTCAGCGTAAGGTTGAGACTAGTTAGGTAACGTGTTTTGCCGTTAATTTTCCAACATTTTTTTTACAAGGTTAGGAAATTAACAGCAAAACCCATTACCTATATATTCCCAAGGTTACTACCTGCCTAACTAGTTTAGAGATCAAACAATGAACTTCATCTATGTGAATTTTATTTTGTACAAACTACAAATATTTTCTACAAAAGATAATTTGTTTTTGTCGAGTAGGATCATTATGATGGAAAGTCAAGTTCTTTTCTAAATATTTCACATTTTTCATCTTCTTTTCGTGTCTTGTCCTACGTTCTCAATTTATTTAATGGATTATCTGTTCACGCATCACACAAGATGGGAACGAGATTCATATGCCAATTGGCCTCGTTTCAAATATAGTATAATTTAAATTAATTTGACTTTTCATTCATGACAATTACTATTTAGTACTAGAATCCGAATCACATGTTGCGATTGACCACATGAACAAAATTGTAATGTCTGCAAATTTCAACAAATGGATTCATACCTTGATAGGAGGCAGGTATCACTAAAAGGTGTAGAATTTCGTATCTTGATAGGGGTGAATTGTTTTGTATTTATAGAAGGTAAATAGATAGATTTGATAGGGTTATTTTCCTATCAAATCTTATCAAATCTAGTTAATTGTGGTAGAGATAGGTTTATCTTCTATCATTATCTTTTATCTTAATCTTTGCGTATCTTATCTTTTAGTAAGATATACTTTCCGTTATAATTATTTTGCTCTGAGTCTATCTTCATTTACTCGACCGATCCCTTGACTCGGTGTCGGGCCGAGTCCGAGTAGTACATATGCCCCCCAAGCTCTGAAGTAGGCTGCAAGAGCTTATAAGATTTTTTACATAGTTGAGCTTCATTATGCCCTTACAACTTATCATACTAGTCAAGTTACAGGTACTTTGAGCTCGTGGTTGATCTGAGGATGCTTAAGGTGTCTGGCCGAACTCAAGAAGCTTTAAGCATGAGGCCGAGCTAAAAATCCTCTATTGGCTTAAGGCGTAAGGCTGAGCTAGAGTCTCAGGTGGTAAGGCTGAGCTGAAGATGCTCTATAGGCTCAAGGCGTATGGCTAAGCTAAAGAGTCTCGGGTGGTGAGGCTGAGCGGAACATGCTGAAAGCACAAAATCAAGTCAAAGATGTTCAAGGCGAGCGATCAATATGAGGATGCTCTAGGCATGAGGTCGAGCTGACAATGCTCTAGGCTTATAACCCAAGGTTGAGCTAATGATACCCAAGGTGGCATGGTCGAGCTGAACATGCTCAAGTCTCAAGATGCAGATGAAGACTCATAAAGTGCGCGACCGAGTTGGGTATTAGATAATTGAGGCTAAGTTCGTTGAGTTAAAGATACTCTAAGTGGAACTGGCCGAGTGTAAGGTACTCAAGGCCGAGTTGAAGTCACTGGAGGAAGAATTGGCCAATGACAATGGAAATGCTTAAGGAAATTTAAGACCCTCGAGGCTTTTTGAATGATTTCCAACTAGTCATAGTGTATTTTCGTTATTGACCATTGGAGGTGATTTTGTCCTTATTTGGATTTGACAATTCAAATGTCAGTGTCCCACTTCCCTCTTTCGCTATTGTAAGGTTGGGTGGTATTCGACTTTGGATCCCTTGAACTATGTGCCATTTAGTAGGTCCCAATCATTAATCGGTCAAGTACCTTCTTGAGGGGCCTTGCCAAGACTAAGTAGTGCCCATGCCCCTAAAGCTTTGAGTCATGGCAAGAAAGCTTGTACAAGTAGAAGTACCCTGCCTTTGGTTCCTTGAACCGAGTGTTGGTCATTTAATTCATGTTGGGATGTTTAACGGTCAATAGGAATGCCCTTAGGGTCAATCCAGGATGTTGAGTAAAGGTTGGACTCGGCTTGTCATTGGATCAAGCTGGAACGCCTAAGAGATTAACTCGAGGGAAAAGTAAGAGGTTAAATCGGAATGTTGTGTGGCTCTCAACTTGTCTTTGGATCGAGTTGGAATGCTAAAAGGGTCAAACTAAAATGCCAAGAGGTGAAGTTGGAATGTCGAGTTAGGTCATTTCTCAACTTGTCTTCAGATCAAATTGGAACGCTAAAGCGGTCAACTCAAGGGAAATACCAAGAGGCTAAACTAAAGTGATGTGTGATTCTCAACTCGTCTTCGGATCCAGTTGGAACACCAAAGAGTCAAATTGAAATGCCGAGAGGTCAAATCGGAATGCTAAAGGGTCAAATCGGAATGTTATGTGATTCTCAACTTGTCTTTGGATCAAGTTGGAATGCTAAAGCAATCAAACTAAAATACTGAAAGGTCAAACTGGAATGGCGAGAAGTCAGACCTAAATACTGAAAGGTCAAGCCGAGATGTCAAACCAAAATGCCGAGATGAGAGATTAGTCTGGAATGCTAAGAGGTCAAACCAGAATGCAGAGTGTAAAACCAGAATGTTGAAAGGTCAGTCTGGAATGTCGAGAGGTCAAACCAGAATGTCGAGAGTTAAACCAGAATGTCGAGAGGTCAGTCTGGAATGCCGAGAGGTCAGACCAGAATGCCGAGAGTAAAACTAGAATTTTGAGAGGTCAGTCTGGAATGCCCAGAGGTCAGACCAGAATGTCGAGAGTTAAACGAGAATGCCGAGAGGTCAGTCTGGAATACCGAAAGGTCAGACCAAAATGCTGAGAGTAAAACCAGAATGTCGAGAGGTCAGTCTGGAATTCTGAGAGGATAAACTAGAACGCCGAGAGGTCTGACTGGAATGTCGAGTAGTCAAGCCAAAATGCCGAGAGGTCAAACCAGAATTCCAAGAGGTCAATCTAGAATGCCGAGAGGTTAAACTGAAATGCCGAGAGGTCAGTCTGAAATGCTGAGACGTTAGACCAGGATGTCGAAAGGTCAGACTGGAATGCCAAAAGGTCAGACTAGAATGAGAAGAGGTTAGATTGGAATTTTGAGAGGTCAAACCAAAACGCCGAGAGGTCAGACTGGAATGCCGAGAGATCAGTCTAGAATGTCGAGAGATCAGGCCAGAATATCGAGAGGTTAAACTAGAATACCAAGAGCTCAGACCAGAATGTCAAGAGCTCATACTGGAATGCCGAAAGGTTAGAGCAGAATGCAGAAAGGTGAGACTGGAATTTTGAGAGGTCAAACCAGAATGCTGAGAGGTTAGATTGCAATGCCGAGAGGTCAGACTGCAATGTCGAGAGGCCAGTCTATAATGCCAAGAGGTCAAACCAGAATGCTAAGAGGTCAAACCAGAATGCCGAAAGGTTAGAACAGAATGCCGAAAGGTTAGACTGGAATGCCGAGAGGTTAGTCTAGAATGCCGAGAAGTCAGACTGGAATGCCGAGAGTCAAACCAGAATGTCGAGAGGTCAGTTTAGAATGCCGAGAGGTCAGACTGGAATATCGAGAGTCAAACCAGAATGCCGAGAGGTCAGTCTGGAATGCCGAGAGGTCAGACCAGTATGCCGAGAGTCAAACCAGAATGCCTTATACAAACTTGTAATTTCTTAAGTCCATGTCCTTATGTCTTCCACATGTTAACTTTTTTCCACGCCAATATTAGTTTGCATGTTAGCACATATATGGTATGGCTTATAGCTTTTATGATGGCATAAGGAAACCAATTAAGAAAAACCGAAGAACCAGTTCGGCAAAGCTAACTTGCAAGATGAAGAAAATGAAAGAGGACTTAGGAGAGAAACAATGTTGTTGAAGCTAACAACTCTTGCATTAAAGCAAATAATATCTCGGAAGATGGATTGTTATAGAGAAAGGGGAATATCATTGAGGAAGGAAATAAACTCTGATGAGTTGAGAGGTAAAGCACCTCACTTGCAACAAGAACATGATATATATTAGCCATTAGGTGAAAGAAAAACAGACATAAATCAAAGCTGAATGTCAAAGCTCAAAAAAACTGAAGAAGATTGCAGCAGAGTGAAAGCTAGATCGAGCAATGCAAGTAGAATTTCTATGTACCTAGTATGATCCACAGAAATAAAATAATATTTCCAATTGAAATTGTTGATGCATTAGGTCTCATTTTTGGTATATATTGTGTTATACTATAACAGTATAACGTCACAACTTTCTGTAGAAATTAAAATTCTATTATAAGTCATCAATTGTGGATATACACCGTACACGCATAACTATGAAGTAATTGGGAATTTAGTGCCTGGATTTTAAGTTATTATTGGATCTCATTTTCCAATTTAAACAATCGTTTTGGACTGGTTCAACATTGCCCTAGCCACCTTACCAAAATTGCAGGATTCTCATTTATAATTCATGTTCCGCACCAGATTCCCTACCCATCACTTCATTTTATTTTATAACCTTCCATCAGTAAGTTTTCATTACTCTTATTCAGTACACTTGACTCCTCAACTCTCTGTGCTCTTTTTTTCAAGTCATTGTTGCTCCTCCACCTTCTGTATATGTTTCTCTATACATCCATTATACTATAAGAGGAGGATTGCTTGTGCTCATTCCTCTGTTTTCTATTTATTTGTCAATGCTTTCATGTTTAAAACAGTATTTGTGACTCACCTTTGCATTCTTTTAGCTAGAGCTGGGAGATTCTTAATAAGCAAGCACAAAGTAACTTACTAAGCATAATGTCTTTTAAGACATGCATGGATAAATTTTTCCAAAAGTAATTATAGGAGAAAAAATAAGGGAAAAAAATGTATTTATGTAAGTTAACATTAGCTTTTGCTTATACTAATTCATAGAAGTTCTTCGATATTAGATTTTTCAAAAGCTTATTTTTAACTTATCCATGAAGAAAATTACTTTCATTTTTCTTATTTTCTTTTCTTATAAATGTTTTCGGAGTAGTTTATATATCCAAACAAACTCTTAGCGTATGACTGATTGTACACAAGGAATAACTAGTGATTGTTTTATGATTTGTTGTTGAGAAGGCTATAAGTAACACAAGTGTAATTAATTTGCTCTAGAAGTTAAAGGTTCAATTCCATGCAGATATCCTGAAATCATTTTTTACTCTAAATCCATTTAAACTTCAAAAATATTTTATTTTGAGTTATATAAAAGGGATTTGTACAATATATATATATATATATATATATATATATATATATATATATATATATATAATTATGAGTATCAATGAAAGTTGCAGTAGTAGTTCATGAAAAATATATTATTTTAAATAAGGTCACCTATGTTGTGGCTCAATCCATAGCCATGTTCTAGAAAGGATGGATCACACAACTAACAATAATAGGAAAGCCCATTCATAATCTCCCCATTTTAGACAACTACTACCATGCTCCCTTAAATTATGTAAGCATCGACGACTATAATTTATTTAATTATAAAATTTATATAAATTAATTAATAACTTTGTATAATTTATAAATTTGTTCAATTAAAATAAACATAATAAATAAATTTATCATTTTAACTTTTAATATTTTTTCGTACACTATATATAGGATTTGTTGGTTTGTGTTTAATATAGTGATTTTTAAAAAGTAATTTATTTTTAAGAGGATTACCATTGTAACTTCAAATTTTATGAGGGTATATTATTTAAATTTTTTTATAGGTTATTTAGTTTTTAAGTAATTATATTATAATTAATTCGCACAGTGATTTATACTTTGGGAGACCAAATGTGTGCACTTAAAAAATGTAACAATATAGTATATATATATATATATATATATATATATATATATATATATATAAAATAATTTTTACCTATTAATTAAGTATATAAGTCAAATGGCTTAGTGATTTTAGGAGTTATAGAGTTAGAAAAAGAAAAGGGTTCTTTTCCTATCTTTAACATTTTTATCATTTGTTATTTTTCCACATTCTACTTCCTACCTTCAAAATTTCACATATTTTACCAACCTATTTTAATAAATTTGCGCATTATATCCGTAATTGCACGTCAATACACTAATGCCATGTTAGCAATTCATGTCAGTAGTCAGCGTTTTCACATCATCAGTCAACTAATGACATTAGACAATATACTAACGATAATAGACAATTGGACAAATTGCATGAAAATTGAATACTGTGATGGTCAAATGCGTGGAAAAAAATGGTATGGGGTATAATTCATGAAAAGATGTTGGTTGCATGGTAAAATATACAGCTAAGCCTAAATATATTTTACTTTTCATTTTTGTTCATTATTAAGTATTGGGGAAAGGATAATGGACATTAATAATTTTAATATTTATTTATTTGAATTCAAGCATTCAATTATTGTTTATTATGTATTTATTTATTAAGCTTGTGAATTTTATTTTTAAAAATGATTTTATATATAAAAAATAAAATAAATAGAATATTTTATTTACACTATTTTTATTTTTAACTTTTGAAATAATTATGGTCAAAATAAAATAGTATTTTTACAATTATAAATGTTTGACTATGTACCTTCATTTATTATATTTATGATTTTTATCTTCTTAAATAACAACAATAGATGCAAAAAATAAAATAAAAAGAATATTTTATTATTTTAAATAAAATATTTTATAAAATAAAAAAAGGAAGTTGTGGCACAATTTTTCCACTCAAATAAAGAATAATTTCTTATTAATAAATTTTTCTATTAGTTATTTAAAAATTATATTAATTACTAGGACATTTAATATGTAGTGAGTTTTTAATGCACACCTCATAAAATATCTTATTTTCAATTTTTATTATTATTAGGAATTGGGGAAAGGGTAATATTAGGTTTTAGCAATTGATTACTGAGTATTAGAATTTTTGCTTCAATTTATTGGTTTCTATGATTTTTTTATTATATTTAACAATTAAATTTTTTTAAAACAAAACACCAAATGTAAAATGTCAATAAAAAATATTTTTTCACTATTTTTTGTTTTTAATTTTGAAAATAATCAGACTTAAAATAAAATAGTATTTTATAATTACAAGTGTTTAAAATCATGATTCATTAATTATATTTATGAACTTGAATTTATAAATAAAAATATCATATTCACAAAATGAAATAAAAATATTTTTTAATTTTGAAAATCATTAAATTTAAAACAAAATAGTTTTTTTTATCATTAAGTGTAAAATTAAAAATCTCCCCAAACTAGGAGAAATTCAAATATTTTCTTCTTATTTATTTTATTTCTCATTTATTTGATAATTGTATTAATTTTCAAGATATTTTTTGGTCTAGTATCACTAAGTCAAGACATTTAATAGATAATGAGATTTTAATTCATATTTTATACAATATTTTATTTTTCAATTTTGTTTATTATTAAGTATTGGGGGAGGATAATGGGCATTAATGGTTGTAATACTTGTTTATTTGATTTCATTTATTGATTTACTAGTTACTATGCATTAATTTTTAAATAAAGATATAATATATGGAAAATAAAATAAATGGAATATTTTACTTTCACTATTTTAAATTTTAATTTTAAAATAAATAATAAAATAATATTTTTTAAATTAAAAATGTTTGAATATGTGCATTCATTTATTATATTTATGATTTTTAATTTTTTAAATAATAACATCTTTTGAAAACAATAAAATAAAATAATTTATTATTTAAAATAAAATGAAATATTGTTTGAAGACATGTTCCTATTCTAAATGTTGTTTAATTGGTCAATGCAAATCTTCATTTATTAATAACATTGTTTGAACACATTGAAATATTCAAAATAAAATAATATTTTTAAAATTAAAAAAGTTTGAATATGTGCATTCATTTATTATATTTATGATTTTTATTTTTTTAAAATAATAACATCCTATGCAATTGATAAAATAAAAATACTTTTATTATTTAAAATAAAATATTCTTTGAAGACATTTTCCTATTCTAAATGTTGTTGTTTAATTGGTCAATGAAATTTTTCATTATTGTAATTACTATATTTCATTTTCAACAATTATTTAATGTGTTTTTAAATTAGAGATTTTTTCATAATCTACATTTTATTGTTTAATGAGTCATTGAAAAGTCTTCAATATTATAATAAATGTATTCTATTTTTAACTTTAAATTGTTTAGTAATAAAAAAACATTAAATTGTTTAATATTGTTAATGAATTTCAATTGTTGAAAAGTCAACCATTTTTTGCCTCTAGTTTTTAAAAGTCAATATGTATATAAGATTAAAAAAAAGTCAACCATTTTGCCTCTAGTTTTTAAAAGATTTGACTTTCAAGATTTTTATTCTTTTAAAAATGAAGACACTAATTTTTTCCCTTTAACAGATGATGTTAAATTTGTGTAAATATTGTTTCTTCCTTGTGTTTAGTATTCAAATTGATTTTACACATTCACAACTTCAGCATTCAGAATTCATTTACACATTAACAAAGATGTCTGCTCCTCATTATTGTCCATCTCTCCCTTAGGAACTCCTAGAGAAAATCTTGTTGATGGTTCCGGTGAAGGCTCTCATGCGGCATTTCCAATGTGTTTCCAAGTCATGGAGTTCCCTCATCTTTGATCCTACACTTGTGAAACTCCATCTTCAAAAAATTTCCAAAATCCCCTCCATCCTATTCACATTTCAAGACATGGGTGAATCAAATTCCCAACACTGCTGCTCCATGCAACGCTTGCTGGAGGATCCATCATCCATTGATGATGGTAGCCTCCCATTGAATATCAAGTACACCATCATTGGGGTTTGCAATGGCTTGGTCTGTTTGAGACTCATGATTATGAACAAGAATATTCCAATTGGAGTTGAACTGTCCACCTTAATGATCGAAGAATGTAACCATTCTTCCTGGTGATCTTAAAAGAATCCACCCTCTCAGCCTGGATCTTTGTGTTTTGAGGGGATGCCTAAGTCATTCTCGTTATCACATGGGAAGTGGTTTTTTTGGCAAATGAACGAGTTTGGAGCTATGGAGTCTTGGACTCGGTTGCTAGATTTTAGTTGCAAGTCCCTTCAAATTTCTAGTCTTTTACATCTGCAATACCAATGGTGGATATCTGAAAACGGCGATGTCCTCTTGCTGGCAAAGAAAGATTATGAACTTATATTGTATAACCAAATAGATAATAGGGTAGAGCGTATAAAAATTCCCTTGAAAAAAGTTTGGTTGCACTCTACAGATTATGTTCAGAGTCTGATTTTGCCTTACTAATGTAATTGAGATCCTCCTTAATGGTTTTGCCTTATATTGTAATACAAATCCTCCGCAATGGTTGGTTTTATAAGAAATTATAGTGACAATGTTTTGTGGTTATGTACTTTGATTTATTTGTTGGTTGTTATATTGGATGTATCGAATTCTTTGGATTAGATGAGGTTATTTTTATTTTTTATTAATGCATGATTATTTTGCTCGCACTTACATTTTAATGAAGTACTTTCTCAATTCGAAAGTCTTTTATCTATTCTATACCCGATGTTGAATTCGAAAGTAATGATACACATACACCCCATTATTTTAAACTCTCCAACAACACCTCTCATTTCTCTCTATCTCTCTCTTCCTATCACATCATAAACCTTATCATACCTATATTTTTTCCCCTCTCTCACTAGGTGTTACATAGCATTGTGGGTGTATACCAAACATTTTTCTTTTTGATAACACAGCTATTTTATCAGCCAACGTAAATGCTTGTGTACTTGGAATTGGCACCGAAGCTAATTTATTTCTTTTTTTTACATAGTAGGGATTTGGCTATACGTTTAGCACGATGCATGCATTTATTCTCTGTGTCTGCTTTGGCTTTTTGTGCATGATCTATTTTTGGTTGATACCTTTATTCTAATCCCCTTAACTCCTTCACTTTCCCTGGTAGTAGAATCTTATTTTCCATGGAAAATAAAAATAAAAACTTTAGCAAGACATATGACATATGAATATGCTATAACTTTCCACTTAGGCCTACCAAGTTTTATCTTTCAAATATGTAAGCTTACCGAATATTTACTTAATCCTATTACTGTTTTATTAGGAAAAGAAACTTCTGCTTCAATATCACTCTATGATCTAACAACGTTATTTTCAAATTATAAATCTTCAACCTCGGTTTCATTAACTTTGTGCACTTTTTATGCCATGAGGAGTGATGGTAGGAAGGAAGAAAGGTGCCTTTTGATGGGTCTCTTTCAGGTTAATTTGGAAACATTAATTGCAAATAAATAGAGTACTTAACAACTATATTGTTTTATAACTATACAACGTAATAGGAAGCAAATAACTTTACCTGTTAACAATCATTCATTTTACTTGTTTTCATTCTCTCACTCCCAATTTTTACGCAATTAAAGTATACATTTCATAAAATTTTAACCTAAATCTCTAAAAGGAAAAATGATGAAAATTTACATCTATCTAAAATGGTCAGATATCATTTGGGTCTTGCAAATATATAGCGTTGTCACTTTAATTCTTGAAAGTAAGAAAATTCAAAAAAGTTCATGAAAGTAGATTCTGTAAGTCACTCTACTTGAAAATTTAAAGTCTTGTGACATAAATGATAATATTAACATATGTTTAACATCCTAGGAACTTGTTTTGAATTTTTTTAATTTCAGAGACTAATGTGACAATCCTTTATACTTTGAGAAACTAAAATAGTGTTTTACCCGGATCTAAAATGACTTGGACAATCATAAACAGTAAAAAAATGTTTGAAGAGCTGGCATGGCCAACAACACAAAGGTGGCAAGAAGTGTCAAGAGCCTCCATGACATAATTGGTTAAGATCCTGTAGGGATTTGACCTCTGCTTATCACGGAAGTACTTGTTAACTTTCTTAATGGTCTCATCCAACTTTTCAGTCTTGGTGGGTCGAATAGATTTGCTCATTCCGTTGAACATTTCCTTAGTTTCTTCCACAATGAGAGAGCTACTTGACTCTATGATCCCTTCATTCTTGAGCAGCTTCACATCCTCCACAGTGTCTATGATTCCCCGCATCAATTCAGTGTACCTTGTGATGATGAGAAAATCTGGTTTGGTCAAGGCCTCGTGAGCCACAAGGTTTCTCATTATCACTTCAGAGTTGACATCCAATTTGAGCACAGGAAGGTAAAATATGCCCTTTTTCTCGTCGAATTCAATGGCCGTGATGCTTCCTTTGGAGGGTTGAAAATGGATCCCAACTGGGTGAAGCACACGCACAGAAGGGATGATGACAACCAGAGGAGCTTCTATTTCAGATGGTGACGTTTCTGAAGAAAAGTTTTGAAGATTTGTTGACATTCTGAGTATTGCTTCTAGGGCTTGTTTAACGGCTTGCGGAAGAGGAATGTTCATGTCCTTTAGCCTTTTGAGAATGCCAAGTGTCCATGACAATAGACCCTTATAAGAATGTGAATATGTCTTCAAATTTTGAGCTTCTTATAGTTATAACAGTGTCATAGCAATTTAAATTACTATTGGGATTACGCATACCTTCTCTCTCGTGTGTTAGTAATTCTAATTTTTCTTGTTCAGAGACCACCAAATGGTACATGAAATCCAAGATATGATAATGCTTGGTGACAGCTTCAGAACATGTGAGGGTGTGAGTCAACTTGAGTGGAGAGTGTTTCTGACAGAATGACAAGAGCATTGAACCCAAGTAGTATTCTTGAACTGAATGAAGAGGATTGGAGCTTTCAAGCTCCAAGATCCTCAACAACATGAAGGTGGGAATCTGGTTCTCCACCATGAATATGTCCCTTATGATGGCATCCTTGGTTAGCTTCACACCACTTATCTGAACATGGCGGTCTTCTAGTCCTTTCATGAAAGAACCAGATACTTTCTCATCCAGAAAGTTGTGGAAGAAATCTAATAAGAATAAACCATCAAGGGCAATGGTGTATAACAAGGTATTTTCCTTGAGGTTCAAGTACTTGTGGTAACAAGCGTGTATGAATTATTCTATGTTGTGGAGTTCCTTAACTAGTTGTTCGAGGTCATGTTTGTTGAAGTAGTCGAGGACCATTTTGGTAGCAAAAACCTTGAACCTTTCCATGGGATAGAGCTCGGGATGAAAGTGGTTATATGGACCAATGGCTATAAGTTGTGGGGCAAAGGCTTCTGGCTTGGCGCAACTCAAAGATTTGGGGACTTAGTATATGCAAACAGGTATTGTGTTCAACATTGAGAGGTTGGTTTCCCTCACCAACCTGTTGATTTGTTTGACCTAAGAGTCTTCATCGGAGTCTGAATTGAAGATTGTTTGGGAGGCCATGTGGGATTTTGCTTTGCCTAATTTATTTGCTATACTATGTAATACTATATGCTAGGATGGTTTGTTAGTTATATTGACACAACAAATAAGCCTTGTTTTATTTATAGGAAGGAGGTAATAAGTGAAGAAATTTGAATAATTGCTACAATCATGGCCATCAGTAAAATGTGCATGAATTTGTATTATTTCTTATGTCTTATAATTAAGTCTTCCAATACAGTCTTAAAATACAGTTTTACAATACACATAATTTTATAATTAAGTCTTCCAATATAGTCTTACAATACACCTCTTTCACATTGATGATCAATGTTAGGTTCTAAGACCTTGGACGATGTCCAACCCCTCGAATTTCGATTTTGATGATAATAACTAAAGGATAAATTTTGAAGTATCTAATGATCTAGTTTGAGTGTTATAGGATTTACGTCGTCCAATTCCGCAATGGTATTGTATCTCTCAAACCTGGACTTTATGTTTTAATAAAGAAAGCGTCCAAATGTGTTTTATAAGAATCCTACAGGCAGCGTCCAATGCTCCTGTGAGAGCAAGCATCCAACGCTTGAATAACACTCTCTATAGTTTCTATCTTAAAAATACGTTTTCAATGTTGATTCAATATAAGGCAACGATCACTCTCTCATATTTTAACATGCCATTCTATTTGATTTTTTCGAATAGTACTGAACAGGAAAAGAAGAAGCTTCTCTCTGCAGAAAAAGTACAAGTAGGAGAGGCGCTACAAGTACGGCTGTCACTTCCATCTCTTCACCCTAAGTCAAAACGTGACAACGGTCATATGCTACAGAAAGAACCGCTCTTGGAAAAGGAACAGATCCCTCAACGGATACCTTTCAACAAGCTTCCTATATATAGAAGAATGAGCTCACATATCAGACTGACGAAAAATTTATAAAGAGTTGAATCTCTGTCAAAACGACTGGACGATCTTAAGCAAAAAGAGCATTCATCTTAGCTTTGCTAAGCGAGTCTGTATATTCATACTTACTGTAATATCCTCTCAGTGAGAGTTAAGTTTTACTTACTATCTCAAACAATTCTGTTTGGAAAGCCAGGAGTGGCTTAGTGTTAAAGAATACTTGGGTTTTGTGTTTAATCTCAAGGGGAGATTAAGGGTGTGCCAGAAGTGGCCTAGAGAATACTTGTAGCCAGAAGTGGCAAGGTTAGAATACTTGAGAGTAATTAGATCTTGATTAGTAGAACCCTTCAAAAGTTTTTGAAGGAGAACTGGACATAGCTCAGTTGAGTGAACCAGTATAAAACTAAGTATTCTATTCTCTCGCCTTCTAGCTTACTTGCATTTCTTTTAAACTATCTCTTCAACATACTACGGAAGGGTTTCTATACACATTTTATCTAAGTTTATCTATTACGTGTATTCTAACGAAAAGGAAGAAGAGTAGTTTCTTTGGACTGTTGTTTTTAATCTGCTGGACGATAGCTTGTTTTTCTGTTTTACTAAGTTCCTGTAAAACGTAAAGATACACTATCTTCACATTAGCTAAAGTTTTCCAAAGAAATTTTAAATACACTATTCAACCCCCCTTCTAGTGTATTTCTCAATATTTCAGTTGGTATCAGAGCTCGACCTCTTGGGTTGAGTTCTTAACAGTACAGAGGAAAGATCCTGAGAAAGATGGAAAACAAAGGACAAGCTGTGAACAGACCACCACTCTTCAAGGATGTCAAATATGATTACTGGAAACAAAGAATGATAGCATTCTTTGAATCTAGCCATATTGACATGTGGGAAGTTGTGGAGATGGGCGATTATATTCCACTTGATGCAAGCCTCAACGAAATCCCAAAGGCTAGATGGACAGAAGAGCAAAAACAAAGATTTTATCTCAACTCCAGAGCCAGAAACATCATCATGTGTGCACTAAACGAACAAGAATACAACAAGGTGCACAGTCTCAAAAGCGCAAAACAAATGTGGGACACTCTTGCATTAACATATGAGGGTTCCACTCAGGTAAAATGTAACAAACTCAGTCTCCTTACTCGTCAATATGAGTTGTTTAGTATGGAAGAACACGAGGACATACAAAGTATGTTTGGACGGTTTCAAACCATACTAAATGAACTTAGAGCACATGGTAAAGATTATAATAACTATGAACATATTGACAAAATTCTAAGAAGTTTGCCTAGGAAATGGAGACCACAGGTTACAGCTTTGAGAACAAAAAAGGAATTGGACGATATGTCCCTAGAAGAACTCGTGGGAACCCTCAAGGTGCATGAACTAGAACTGCATCAAGATAGTGATGGTAAGAAAAATAAGTCTCTGGCGCTCAGCGTCCAGAAACCAAGGAAAGCATCATCGTCCAAAGCCATGCAAGCTGAAACATCATCAAACGAACAATATGAAGATGATGACTCATACGAGAATGATGAACTATCCTTTATATCCAAAAGGATACATGCTATGTGGAAGAAGAAAGGTGGATCCAGATGGAGAAACCTAAAGAGGAAAGACTTCAAAGAAAAGAAGGAGAAGAGTCCAATTGTATGCTACGAATGCAAAAAGCCAGGACACTTCAAATCAGAATGCCCAGATCTCGACAAAAGCAAGGACAAGAAGAAGAAATTCTTCAGCAAAGGAAAGGGCAAGAAAGTTCTGATGTCCACATGGGAAGACCTAGACGATGACTCATCATCGGACGATGGAGAAGAAGAGGAAGCACATATATGCCTGATGGCAGACACCTTGACTGATTCTTCTGAACCAGAAGAAGAAGATGAGGTAGATTTTAATGACATAGATTCAATTCAAGAAGCTTATCATGAATTACATTCAAACTCTTCTATTTTGTCAAAGGCCTATAGAACTTTAAAGAAATCATCCAAATCACTTTCAAAAGAAAAAGAAGCTTTAGAAGAAAGTGTTAGACAACTGGAAAGTGAAAAGGAGGATTTATAGAAAAAGTTTACAGAGCTCTCAAGGCAAAATGAAACTACAAATATGGAGAGGCGAACTCTCTGGAATGATGCTGCTCAAGCCTATAAATCCTATAAGGATTCAAGGGATAAAGAAAGAAATCTTTCCATAGAGATTTGAAATCTCAAAGCAGAAAACAAAAGGCTAGTTGAGAAGCTTCTGAAAGTTGAAGCAGATACTTCCTTAAGAGGTCAATCACATGATGTTGTAAAACCTCATGAAGAAATTGACAGCCTAAAGAAGGATCTGTCAAACTTTGTCAAGGGCTCTGACAACCTCAAAAAACTTTTAAAATATAAAGGTTGTAAGAGACCAAATGACAGGTCAGGACATGGATATAAGGGAAAGAAATATATTCATGATGAGGAAACAGATGTTTGCTACTTCTGTGGGAAACCTGGACATATAACGTCCAAATGCAGACACCTGCCTAAGAAGGGAGCATTCAATGCCCTTCGAGCTAACAAAAAAGGACCCAAGTCAATCTGGGTACCTAAGGATAAAATTGTTCCTGTTGCAGACATGCTTAACAGCAGGAAAGAAACTCCAATCATGGTACCTGGACAGTGGGTGCTCACATCACATGATGGGAGAAAGGTGTATGTTCCAAAGCCTCCTACCCAAGACTGGTGGGACAGTCACTTTTGGAGGGAATCAGAAAGGGATGATAGCTGGCGTAGGTAAGATTGGCATACCACCCTATCCTTGTATTGATAAAGTTCTTTATGTTAAAGGTCTTAAACATAATCTACTTAGCATAAGTCAATTATGTGACAGTGGATATGATGTTGCCTTTAACAAAGGTGAATGTACAGTCAAAAACTCTGATGGGTCCCTTCTCTTTACCGCAAAGAGGCAAGGCAATCTGTATAAGATTAAACTTGGGGAACTATCAAGTCAAAATGTATCATGCCTAGTTTCTGTACAAGAAAATCATTGGTTATGGCATAAAAGACTTGGTCATGCAAGCTTGAGGTTAATCTCAAAGCTGAACAGGCACAACCTCGTAAGAGGACTACCAAGTATGTCATATAAAGATGATCTTCTTTGTAAAGCTTGTCAGAAAGGGAAACAAGTGAAAAGTTCTTTTCAAAGTAAAAACATTGTTTCCACTTCTAGACCTCTTGAGCTGTTACATATTGATCTGTTTGGACCCACAAGAACAGCCTCGGTAAGTGGTAAAAGATATGGATTAGTTATAGTGGACGATTATACTAGATGGACATGGGTCTTATTCCTATCCCACAAAGATGAGTCCTTTAAGGCCTTTTATAATCTCTGCAAAAGAGTTCAAAATGAAAAAGGAGTATGCATTACTTCGATCAGAAGTGATCACGGGGGTGAATTCGAAAACGAAAGTTTTCAAAGGTTCTGTGAGGATAATGGTATCCTTCACAACTTCTCAACACCTAGAACACCACAACAAAATGGTGTAGTTGAGAGGAAAAATAGGTCACTTCAGGAGATGGCCAAAACCATGTTGAATGATAATTCAACCCCTAAACACTTCTGGGCTGAAGCAGTGAATACTGCCTGCTATTTACAAAACAGAATCTATATAAGGCCGATATTGAAAAAGACTCCATATGAATTGTGGAAGGGTAGAAGACCCAACATATCCTACTTCCATCCATTTGGATGTCAATGTTTCATTCTGAACACTAAGGATAACCTGGGAAAATTTGATTCTAAGTGTGATGAAGGAACATTGCTTGGATATTCTGAAACTTCAAAGGCATACAGAGTCTATAACTCTAGAACCTTAGTTGTTGAAGAAGCTATCCATGTGAAGTTTAATGACAACAAGCCTGATAAGGAATTATCAGAGCTGGACAAATCATTTGCAGATCTCAGATTGGATGATGCAAGTAAGTTATCAGATTCGTCCAACCATGATGTCTCAGTTGAAGAATCAAATGCACAACTGGACCGTCCAGACGCAGAACAAAGAGAACCAAATGGACGTAACTGGCAAATGAAGAAACATCATCCACAGGAGCAAATCAGTGGGGATCCAAAAGACAGAATCAAAACCAGATCTTCACTTCAACGACAGCAAGGTCACGCAGCACTCATATCTCAAATAGAACCTAAGACTGTGGACGATGCCTTAGAAGATGAAGGCTGGGTCAAAGCAATGCAAGAAGAACTTGACCAATTTCAAAAGAACAATGTCTGGAAGCTAGTAGAACTCCCCAACGACAAAGAAGCTGTAGGAGCAAAGTGGGTGTTCAGAAACAAGCTGGACGAAGCAGGTAATGTTGTGAGAAACAAAGCAAGGTTGGTAGCAAAAGGTTACTCACAACAAGAAGGTATAGATTATACTGAAACTTATGCTCCCGTTGCACGTCTGGAGGCAATTCGCATTTTTCTGTCATTTGCAGCTCATAGCAATATGAAGCTATATCAAATGGACGTAAAAAGTGCATTCCTCAATGGACTCATAAAGGAAGAAGTCTATGTGGAACAACCCCCAGGATTTGAAAGTGATGATTTTCCAAACCATGTTTTTAAACTTAACAAAGCCTTATATGGGTTGAAACAAGCTCCTAGAGCTTGGTATGAAAAACTCAGCACATTTCTGTCAGAAAATGGTTTTTCAAGAGGAAAAGTAGACACTACGTTATTTCGCAAAGACTACTCTTCTGATTTTATTATTGCACAAATATATGTTGATGATATCATATTTGGTGCCACTAATGAGTCTCTCTGTGAAGATTTTGCCAAATTAATGCAAACAGAGTTCGAGATGAGCATGATGGGTGAGCTGAAATTCTTCCTTGGACTCCAAATCAAACAAACTGAAAAAGGAATATATATACATCAGACTAAGTATGTCAAAGAGCTGCTAAGGAAGTACAAGTTGGATGATGTAAAACCAATGAAAACTCCTATGCATCCAACAATAGTTCTTGGACTGGACGACAACTCAAAGAAAGTAGATAATACTCTATACAGAGGTATGATAGGATCACTCCTGTACCTCACAGCGTCCAGACCTGACACCATGTTCAACGTATGCTTATGTGGCAGATTTCAATCTGACCCAAGGGAAGTTCACTTAACTGCTGTTAAAAGAATCTTTCGATATCTTGCTGGAACCACTAACCTTGGGTTATATTTCAAAAGGCAGAAAGATTTCAGGCTAATAGGATATTGTGATGCTGATTATGCTGGAGATCGCATTGAAAGAAAAAGCACCAGTGGAGGATGTCACTTCATCGGTGGTAGTCTAGTCTCCTGGACATGCAAGAAGCAAGGAACTATTGCTCTGTCCACTGCTGAAGCAGAGTATATTTCAGCTGCAAAATGCTGTTCTCAAATCTTGTGGATCAAACATCAACTTGAGGACTACAACATATATGAGAGTAACATTCCTATCTTCTGTGATAGTAAAGCTGCCATAAATCTTTCTAAAAATCCCATATTGCATTCAAGGGCCAAACATATAGAGATTAAACATCACTTTATAAGAGACCATGTTCAAAAGGGAACTGTGGAATTACACTTTGTAACCACAGATAATCAGCTTGCTGATATATTCACCAAACCCCTTACTGAAGACAAGTTAATCCTTCTGAGGGACAAACTTGGCATGAACTCTGTAAAGGAATTATTAACATCTACATGATGCGTCCAATAAAACCATAGCGTCCAAAGGACAAGTCGTCCAAGGAACACCAGAGTCATGCACATGCATTACATATATTTCACTTAAGTCCAATATATGGATGATGTTTTTTTTTTTTTATCTAAATCTTTTCTTTTGATTCAAATAATCAAAACGGATCGTTTTAAGAGTAAGTATGAGTTAATATTCTATGCTGAGTCACCAAAATGCCAGTAACCGTACACAGTTACCCACATCCTTCGCACGTCTCATCATGGCGGGTTTTATGGCGTCAGTTACTTTTCAAACATTCAAAAAGCCCAAAACCGCTTCATATCCTCCAAACAAAGCCCAAATATACACTTATCAAATCCTCACAGAAAAACACCACCATATCAATCTTCTCTGAAAATATCATCACCCTAAACACTCTCTCTCTCTCTCTCTCAGAAACCCCAAAACCCTCTCAGAAAACCTAAAAATCCAAACTTTACAAGCATGGCAATCTCGGCAAACTCAAGCAACTCAGAACTCGATGTCCTCACCTACCCTGAAACCACAGTTGTGTGTCAAGGAGCTGCTACAGTGCACATTGAGCACTTCTTCGACATCGAAAAGCTTGAGAAGCTGGGACTGAACCTGAACGAGAGCCTTCTGAAGTGTGGAATCAGAGGCTACTTCAATGAAAACCAGAAAATATTCCCTGAGTTGATCAGAATGTTCTGGAGGAATGCCAAGTTCCAGAGCTCAAGGGAGCTCGTGGCCACGATTCTTGGATGAGAAGTGACTCTGTCCATCGAGGCCATTGCAAAGGTAACTGGTTGCATTAGGGAGCAGAACCAGTACAAAACAAACTGGGCCAAGCAGTATGGCAATCACGTTGCGGCTGTGCTTTGCAAGACCAAAACCCCCGAGTCAATAAAGATTGAGTACAAGAATCTGTGTGAGGAAGCAAAAATCTGGCAGCAGGTGTGCAACAAGAGTATCCTGCACAAAGCTGGGTCTAAGGACTCAGTCACAGACTTACACAAGTTTGTGATATTCCATCTTATGGAAGGCATTCCCTTCAATCTCCCTCACATCATCTACGTCAATATCGTGAGAATGATGAAGTCTGTGGGTGGGAATGATGACATTTTCTACGCCGCCCTGATGAACAAGATCTTCTGGGATCAGAAGGTCTATCAACGCTTCTTTGATGAACTGGATGAAGAAGCCCACGAAGCTATTGTAAAGAAAGGGCCAATGGTAGTAACACAACAGTTGTTTGGTGAGTCCAACATAAAACCTATGAAGATCAAGCTAACAGCCAAGGTCTTAAGGGACCTGGACGAGGACACCATCAACAAGCAACGTCATGAACAGAGCAAGATCATCTCCAATGATGAAGAAGAAGAGATTGATCTTCTGGGTATTGGTAGAAAGATCAAAAGGCTGATGGAAGAACAGGAGGGCAGAAAGATCACACGCCAAATGTCTCAGAAGCATGAGGAAGATGCTGAAAAGATGAGAAGAACCAAGAAAAGGCATGCTGAGACATCTGCTGCTCAGTCCCCAGCAGGGAAGCGTCCAAGGACTGATACGTCCAAACCTGCTCAAGATAAGAGGCGTCCAAAGGCAGCACCAGTAAAGGTTGCCCCAGAAAAGCAAAAGGTACGAAAGCTTCATCTACTGAACGACTCTGATGATGATGACCAGATCCCAATTGGTCAGATCATGAAGAAGGCAGAGGAGACAGAGGGTCCTCAACAAAAGAAGCAGAAGGCACAACCTGCTAAAACACTTCCTTTTCTTGCTAAAGTGCCACGACGAGTAAAGACTCAGGCAATAAGGCCAAAGAGAATTGCAGTTCTACCATCTTCCTCTCAAGACACTGACAACATATCCACCAGCACCCTTCTACCAACAACATCCAGTGCTCTATCCACATCAGCAAGCCAGCAACCCCCTCTTCGCTTGGACCTGTCCAAGTTTGTGCGTCCAAGAGATGCATGGAGGGATACATGGTCCCCATGGACTATACCCCCCAAGCAGAAAACCAAAGAAGAGAAAGACAGAGAATGTTTCCCGGTTGCATTCCTTACACGCAATGACCAGAATTTCTGTAAAGAAGGTGATGTGATCTAGAGGTCTCTGCAAGAGCCTTTGAAGCGGCATTTTACTACTGCCTCAGCACCAGAGTGGACGAGGTACGTTTGCACTGAATCTTTGTCAACTGCTTATTATGCTATGCCAAAAGGAACGATCATCAGCAACCCTCTGCCCAATTGGACAAGAGAAGTGTACCCACACTTGATACGAATGCCTCATCCTTACACCTGTCCAACTGGAACTCAGCAGAGAGTGCGTCCAGCAACAGAAAATCTGCAGAAGCCAGAGGTGGAAGTTGTCTCTCGATTCACCAAGACGGTTGCGGAGCAGAAAGGGAAGGCTCAAAGAAAAAAGAAGGCACCGTCCAAGAAGTCCTCTGCTAACAAAGATATTGAGCTGGCTGCAGAATTGCAGTTGGCCATTAAAGAAAGTCTGGACCCGTCAATAACGAAGCAGCGTCCAGATGCAGGGTGGGTCAAGGATGTTCAAATCTGGACTCCAATCACAAAGTTCCTGCCTCTACCAGCTGGAACTCCAGTGCTAAACTTCCAGCCAGACGACTATAACGAACTTGGAAAACTTCTGCAACAAATGTACATACCAAACCAAGCCATCGCCTACCCACCAAACCTGCACATAAGCCGCGCCACAGAAATAAAGTTTGTACCAGACAGAGTATGTCCTAGACTACCTGTATATGATGCTGGTGGCAAGAAAGGCTTCAAGTTCTACGGCATTGAGATGCCCAGCAGGGAAGAGAAAGTTGAAACCCTGCAAAAATCCTCTCACACCTGGGGTCATTTATTTGATAAGACTGGTAAGCTTACGCGTTCACTTGGAACCTTTGATTCCATTACCTTTTGGCGCCAGATCTTATGGAACGATTCCCAGCAAGCCTCATCCTCAGGCAGCTCCAAGGATGACTTTGTTCATCCCCCTCATGGTATAGAAGTGCTGCGTCCAGTCAAGACTCACCACTTCTCAGACACCTTTGCCTGCTTTCTGAAAGATTCAGATGATTATCTGGAGTTAATAAAGACTTTGCCAAAAATCAGAAGCAACAAAGTGTTTGACCTTCGAACACTGGATCGCACAGAGTTTGTGGAGGAACTCCAAACTCTGCATGAGGAGTACCAAGCAGAAGAAGCCACAGTAGCAGAACAAGCTCGTCTAGAGCAGCTGGCTCTTGAGGAAGCTGAGACCGCAACCATAGAAAAGGAAGATACGGTTGCTACGTCAAAAGCTACACAAGCAGAGCTGGATGAAGCATCTGCCAAAGTAACAAAGGTGCTAGCTCATCTTGACCTAGACTCATCTGTACCAGTGGACGTAGAACACTTTGTCATGTCACATGAAGAACCTACCGTCCAATCTGATAAGTCCGAGGATGATAGAGAGCTCGTTGTTGAAGCATCCAAGCCAATGGTAGCATCTGCAGCACAGCCTATTGCTGAAGATATCACCAGCTTCCCCATTGTTGATGCCTCTACTGAAGCACATTCAGGCACACATCAACTGGTTCCCACTGGATCTTCAAGTCCAAGGGGCATCAATCCCTTGCGATTTGCTGAACCACAAGGAGTCTCAGAAGATCGTGTTCACGAGATAGTGCAACAGGCTCTGAGGCAACAACAGCTGGAGATCGAAGCCGCTTTTCAAGCTTTTCAGCAAAGACAACAGGCTGAGGCAGATCAACATCGTCTGATGCTGCAAAATGCAATCACTGAGCAGTTCATGAGTCTCTCCCAGATGCTTGTGAACCAGATTCAAAATACAGCAGCCACCTTACTTGGTCAAGTTGCTCATGCAGTTCCACCCGTCCAACCACAACCTCCACAACCAGCACCACCAATACAAGCACCACCAGAACAACCACCACCGCCACCACATGAACCACCTCCACAGCCATAAGGTGACCATGATGGCCAAATCATTTTTTTTCCATCTTTCAAACCTTTTTGTTAATGACAAAGGGGGAGAAATTGGAATTTTGATGAGAGTAAATAGCTAAACAATCTGTATTCAAATTTTTTTTGGCATATATATATTGGCTCCTTTATCAAAACATGAGGTGTTTATTTTCATAAATTCCGCATCCATATCATTGATATGTTTTTCACTCTGATATCTGTTATACATGATTTATACTTGCCTTTATATTTATCTGTTATCAGATGCATAAGAAATGTTGAACTCAGGGGGAGTACTTCATTTCACTTTTATACTCTGGCATAACATAATCATCTCTGACTTGACTCATTGTATTCTTATATGATTATGTGTCTGTTAACATCAAAATTTACCATTATTTGTCATCATCAAAAAGGGGAAGATTGTTAGGTTCTAAGACCTTGGACGATGTCCAACCCCTCGAATTTCGGTTTTGATGATAATAACTAAAGGATAAATTTTGAAGTATCTAATGATCTAGTTTGAGTGTTATAGGATTTACGTCGTCCAATTCCGCAATGGTATTGTATCTCTCAAACCTGGACTTTATGTTTTAATAAAGAAAGCGTCCACATGTGTTTTATAAGAATCCTACAGGCAGCGTCCAATGCTCCTGTGAGAGCAAGCGTCCAACGCTTGAATAACACTCTCTGTAGTTTCTATCTTAAAAATACGTTTTCAATGTTGATTCAATATAAGGCAACGATCACTCTCTCATATTTTAACATGCCATTCTATTTGATTTTTTCGAATAGTACTGAACAGGAAAAGAAGAAGCTTCTCTCTGCAGAAAAAGTACAAGTAGGAGAGGCGCTACAAGTACGGCTGTCACTTCCATTTCTTCACCCTAACTCAAAACGTGACAACAGTCATATGCTACAGAAAGAACCGCTCTTGGAAAAGGAACAGATCCCTCAACGGATACCTTTCAACAAGCTTCCTATATATAGAAGAATGAGCTCACATATCAGACTGACAAAAAATTTATAAAGAGCTGAATCTCTGTCAAAACGACTGGACGATCTTAAGCAAAAAGAGCATTCATCTTAGCTTTGCTAAGCGAGTCTGTATATTCGTACTTACTGTAATATCCTCTCAGTGAGAGTTAAGTTTTACTTACTATCTCAAACAATTCTGTTTGGAAAGCCAGGAGTGGCTTAGTGTTAAAGAATACTTGGGTTTTGTGTTTAATCTCAAGGGGAGATTAAGGGTGTGCCAGAAGTGGCCTAGGGAATACTTGTAGCCAGAAGTGACAAGGTTAGAATACTTGAGAGTAATCAGATCTTGATTAATAGAACCCTTCAAAAGTTTTTGAAGGAGAACTGGACATAGCTCAGTTGAGTGAACCAGTATAAAACTAAGTATTCTATTCTCTCGCCTTCTAGCTTACTTGCATTTCTTTTAAACTATCTCTTCAACATACTACGGAAGGGTTTCTATACACATTTTATCTAAGTTTATCTATTACGTGTATTCTAATGAAAAGGAAGAAGAGTAGTTTCTTTGGACTGTTGTTTTTAATCTGCTAGACGATAGCTTGTTTTTCTGTTTTACTAAGTTCCTGTAAAACGTAAAGATACACTATCTTCACATTAGCTAAAGTTTTCCAAAGAAATTTTAAATACACTATTCAACCCCCCTTCTAGTGTATTTCTCTATATTTCAATCAATTGGTCCACAGTTATATAAAATACACAATTTTATAATTAAGTTTTCCAATACCGTCTTACAATACACCTCTTGCACATTATGATCAATTGGTCCACAGTAAATGCCATGCAAATGGTTGATATATGAGAGTGATTTCACTCTCTAAACTATAGGTATATACATCAACTATAATTGCATTGCAGCTTCCCTGCACCAATGAACTAATGAGTGGTGATTAAGATTGCAGACTATTCAATTCCACCCTTCATTAGTTTATTAGCCAAGAAGTGGTTGCAATGAATTCAAGGTTCAGTTATTATTAATGAGATTAATTTGATAAATTTATATGCATTATTTCTATAAAATATACTCATTTGAGGTTAACAAACAAAACATGTTAAATATTGGCAGCTAGATATGTAATTCCACATTATGAGTAATCTTAAAAGTGACCCACTAACATCTTATCACATTGCTATAAAAGAATGTTATTATGACAACTAAATTTGAATTATAAAATAGAGGAGGTTGATAAACCACAAAGCTTTGGTTAATTTATATCACATAAGATATATGGATGAAGAGTTAAAAATAAAAATTGAGTGACACTTAAAATATCTTTGTGAGATTAATTTAATACTTTTTTTGAGTAAAAATGAATAGTTTTCAATACTCATGCGCAATTGGCTTCCGCGTTATTGTTGAGTGACCAACTGATTGACCAAGTCAACAAATGAGAAGTGGTGAAAACGATTTCCCAGACCACAAATATAGCACCACGACGAAGATTATTATTATTATTATTATTATTATTATTATTATTATTATTATTATTATTATTATTATTATTATTATTATTATAATGCACTTGATCTGGCATGGCCTTGCTAGGTTACACACTGGTCACGTTCTCGGCTTTGGACTTGCCGTTCTCAACTCAACCTCCTTGGATCTAGAATAACCATAAGCTTTTTGTCTGGCTTCGAACCATTCAAGTGCATCTACCAATAGATTTTATCCTAAAATGATAATAGATTTTAATCTTGCATGTAGGAAGCATTTGATGTGAGTTTCACCCCAACAACTCCTCTAATGTATTGTTGACATCAATTGATATGATCACTTAACGTGTTACCTCTAAAAATGGTACCTTAGAAAATTTCAAATTACAATTATTATTGCATGAAATCCTATGGCAACTACTATAATTAACATCTACAAGACTCGGGTTGATATTCAATAAAAACTTGCCATGTGCCCTACTATTAATTCTTAAATTACAACTCGGCTAAGAAATAAAGGGAAGTGATCGTTGTAACACATCAACCTAACTGAGTATAATTAGTGGACTGGGGATTCTTGAATCGAATTTGCAACTTGACATGCTCAATTTCCAAGCATGCTAAGTTGGGGACAACTATTTTGGATTGAGATTAAAGGTCAATCTGTTTAGTTGGTTACTTTGCCCAAAACATTAGATTAACCCAAATTGCAAGTGTTGACCAAAATCAAAACCTAGACATAGGATTTCTAAAACATACATGAGAGTAGTGAATCATACATCAACCAAGCGTAAAGTAACTATATTGCTACACCAAAAATGTAACACCCTATTTTTCTATTAAGTAATTTCTACACATTAGCATTATTAGCGAAAATGATTTTAATTCTTGATTGTAAAGTAACCTTCCAAAATTCGAGAAAACTTGTTCCCTTTTCAACTTTCAAATCTTATTGCTTTTAACTCCAAAAGAAGTAACATCCTTGTTAACTTATCATTCGTTTAAAAATGCTCTGTTTGTGTGAAATAAATTTATTAATAAACTAAACTCGAATTTCAAACATCATAACCACAGTAAACTATTAAAGCATAATAGAACTTCTTTTAAACATCCTCAATTTCATCATTAAATAATTCTTTTACACAAAACTGAATATACTTTTACATCTTTGAGAACGAATACAATTTTCAAATGAGTCACATGAATGAGAAAGATACATCATAATACTAAATCCTAATCTACCCTCATTTATAAAAGAAAGGACTGAGATTCAAAGTAGTGACTCAATGAAGATTAAAACCCAAAATACCCATGAGGCATCCTCAGAGGGATCCTCTTCTTCCTTGAACATATCCATTTGCGTCGTTAGCACTTGGCGTAGTATTCCCACTCCGTCTTCATCATTCGCATAGGGTCAACAAACTTTCTCTGAAAAATAAAAACATGGGAGTGATTTCTCTACCTCTTTGGTCGCCACAAACAAATGGACTTTCAGTCCCAAACAACCTATACGACCACTACGTGTGGTACTCTAGCAATGACACTCACGATAATCCTATCACGAATATCTATCTCACAACATCTATTCTTATGGGCCCCACTGTCATTAAACTTCCGAGGTTATAATGGTCTTACGCAACTTCGTGGATGACGATTGGGAGCACTCGACTCATGTCTGGTACATAGTGACACGTCGATCTCACCAATCATGGATATAGCCTCGTCTTCATCGAGAATGCCAAGCCGGTTACGTGAGTCCCCCGTACTAACCCTTAGTCGGGTTATCACAACCTGGCACCATTTCCCCAAGCCTCCTTTGAGACAATGAACTATCCCTCGGTGTACCCGCCGTAGTCATCCACTTCTCAAAATGTTTCCTCACACGTTCTCCACGCCACAAGATGTATTCCACAGGGCGAAATGGTTCCAATGGTATTGACAGAAGGATTTTTTGGGGACCCTCCCCATCGAGCTTGGAGTCAAGCTCCATGTCAAATCAAAGACCCCATCTTTCTACATCCATCCCATCTTTGTCACCAACGCCCACTTTACATCATCCGCTTCCCCGAAGCGCGTCGTCCCATGTAAGGTGAATAACACGAACATCCATCGTTCTTCTTCATACCATAAGAGGGGAAGGATTCCATCCCTCCTAACCTCTCAGCATCATGAACAAAATAACCTTTCAAAGTGGATATATCCACTTGCACACACATGGGTGCCTTGGGCACTCCAACTCATCTATCATACTCATAAGCAAAACCAACATGCATTGCTGAGGGACAACGCCCCTCGGACTCAGATCACAACAAGCAATATATCCCCAGGAAATATCCAACAATTCATATCAACACCGAAGGTCACATCCTCTCAGTCTTAACAATAATTGGTCACGCGCATTTACAACATACTATTACATATATAATTCAACAACCAAGTGCCGAAGGTCACGTCCTCTCGGTCTTTGCTAATAATTTCACAACGAGAATACATTCACACACTTGTACAATTTAAATTCATCACACTTTACAAACTTTTGAGTCAAACCCGCAGCCACCACAACATCCCAATTTTCAAGTATCATAACTTTTTATTTTTGGTTCCAAATGTCCACAATTTAAGTCACAACCCTATATACAGGTTAACTATCATACTCCACCACAAAATACTTATTTTGGGTTTTTAAAGCTCAAATTTTAGACGGTTCAACACCCAACCCGAAATTAGTTCAAAAACTCAAGAAAAAGGGTTTAAACTTCAAAATTTCATTCCCAATGATGTAGAAATCGGATTTTGATGAACCACATATGCAACCCTAGGTTTTAGGATGTAAGGAACCCGTTTCTCTGGTCCAAAAGAGTAAATTCCAGTTCTAAAAATTATTAATTTCAAAACAGTGGCAAAATCCAACGAAAACGGCACGAAACTTAAAAATAAATTTTCCATTGCTATAGTAATCGATTTTCAACGAAATTTATATGCAACCCTAGGTTTTAAAGTATGAGAAAGCTAATTTTGAGGTCCATTACAGCCAATTCCAGCTCCATAATTACATATTTTTGAAACAGATGCAGAACAATGTAAAAAGGGCTTTAAACTTAAAAATAAAATTTCCGTTGCTATAGAAATCGGTTGGGTTCAGCAAATCGCAAGGGATTGATGCCCCTTGGACTTGAAGATCCAGTGGGAACCAGTTGATGTGTGCCTGAATGTGCTTCAGTAGAGGCATCAACAATGGGGAAGCTGGTGATATCTTCAGCAATAGGCTGTGCTGCAGATGCTACCATTGGCTTGGATGCTTCAACAACGAGCTCTCTATCATCCTCGGACTTATCAGATTGGACGGTAGGTTCTTCATGTGACATGACAAAGTGTTCTACGTCCACTGGTACAGATGAGTCTAGGTCAAGATGAGCTAGCACCTTTGTTACTTTGGCAGATGCTTCATCCAGCTCTGCTTGTGTAGCTTTTGACGTAGCAACCGTATCTTCCTTTTCTATGGTTGCGGTCTCAGCTTCCTCAAGAGCCAGCTGCTCTAGACGAGCTTGTTCTGCTACTGTGGCTTCTTCTGCTTGGTACTCCTCATGCAGAGTTTGGAGTTCCTCCACAAACTCTGTGCGATCCAGTGTTCGAAGGTCAAACACTTTGTTGCTTCTGATTTTTGGCAAAGTCTTTATTAACTCCAGATAATCATCTGAATCTTTCAGAAAGCAGGCAAAGGTGTCTGAGAAGTGGTGAGTCTTGACTGGACGCAGCACTTCTATACCATGAGGGGGATGAACAAAGTCATCCTTGGAGCTGCCTGAGGATGAGGCTTGCTGAGAATCGTTCCATAAGATCTGGCACCAAAAGGTAATGGAATCAAAGGTTCCAAGTGAACGCGTAAGCTTACCAGTCTTATCAAATAAATGACCCCAGGTGTGAGAGGATTTTTGCAGGGTTTCAACTTTCTCTTCCCTGCTGGGCATCTCAATGCCGTAGAACTTGAAGCCTTTCTTGCGACCAGCATCATATACAGGTAGTCTAGGACATACTCTGTCTGGTACAAACTTTATTTCTGTGGCGCGGCTTATGTGCAGGTTTGGTGGGTAGGCGATGGCTTGGTTTGGTATGTACATTTGTTGCAGAAGTTTTCCAAGTTCATCATAGTCGTCTGGCTGGAAGTTTAGCACTAGAGTTCCAGCTGGTAGAGGCAGGAACTTTGTGATTGGAGTCCAGATTTGAACATCCTTGACCCACCCTGCATCTGGACGCTGCTTCGTTATTGACGGGTCCAGACTTTCTTTAATGGCCAACTGCAATTCTGCAGCCAGCTCAATATCTTTGTTAGCAGAGGACTTCTTGGACGGTGCCTTCTTTTTCCTTTGAGCCTTCCCTTTCTGCTCCGCAACCGTCTTGGTGAATCGAGAGGCAACTTCCACCTCTGGCTTCTGCAGATTTTCTGCTGCTGGACGCACTCTCTGCTGAGTTCCAGTTGGACAGGTGTAAGGATGAGGCATTCGTATCAAGTGTGGGTACACTTCTCTCGTCCAATTGGGCAGAGGGTTGCTGATGATCGTTCCTTTTGGCATAGCATAATAAGCAGCTGGCAATGATTCAGTGCAAACATACCTCGTCCACTCTGGTGCTGAGGCAGTAGTAAAATGCCGCTTCAAAGGCTCTTGCAGAGGCCTCTGGATCACATCACCTTCTTTACAGAAATTCTGGTCATTGCGTGTAAGGAATGCAACCGGGAAACGTTCTCTGTCTTTCTCTTCTTTGGTTTTCTGCTTGGGGGGTATAGTCCATGGGGACCATGTATCCCTCCATGCATCTCTTGGACGCACAAACTTGGACAGGTCCAAGCGAAGAGGGGGTTGCTGGCTTGCTGATGTGGATGGAGCACTGGATGTTGTTGGTAGAAGGGTGCTGGTGGATATGTTGTCGGTGTCTTGAGAGGAAGATGGTAGAACTGCAATTCTCTTTGGCCTTATTGCCTGAGTCTTTACTCGTCGTGGCACTTTAGCAAGAAAAGGAAGTGTTTTAGCAGGTTGTGCCTTCTGCTTCATTTGCTGAGGACCCTCTGTCTCCTCTGCCTTCTTCATGATCTGACCAATTGGGATCTGGTCATCATCATCAGAGTCGTTCAGTAGATGAAGCTTTCGTACCTTTTGCTTTTCTGGGGCAACCTTTACTGGTGCTGCCTTTGGACGCCTCTCATCTTGAGCAGGTTTGGACGTATCAGTCCTTGGACGCTTCCCTGCTGGGGACTGAGCAGCAGATGTCTCAGCATGCCTTTTCTTGGTTCTTCTCTCCTTTTCAGCGTCTTCCTCATGCTTCTGAGACATTTGGCGTGTGATCTTTCTGCCCTCCTGTTCTTCCATCAGCCTTTTGATCTTTCTACCAATACCCAGAAGATCAATCTCTTCTTCTTCATCATTGGAGATGATCTTGCTCTGTTCATGACGTTGCTTGTTGATGGTGTCCTCGTCCAGGTCCCTTAAGACCTTGGCTGTTAGCTTGATCTTCATACTGTTGTGTTGCTACCATTGGCCCTTTCTTTACAATAGCTTCGTGGGCTTCTTCATCCAGTTCATCAAAGAAGCGTTGATAGACCTTCTGATCCCATAAGATCTTGTTCATCAGGGCGGCGTAGAAAATGTCATCATTCCCACCCACAGACTTCATCATTCTTACGATATTGACGTAGATGATGTGAGGGAGATTGAAGGGAATGCCTTCCATAAGATGGAATATCACAAACTTGTGTAAGTCTGTGACTGAGTCCTTAGACCCAGCTTTGTGCAGGATACTCTTGTTGCACACCTGCTGCCAGATTTTTGCTTCCTCACACAGATTCTTGTACTCAATCTTTATTGACTCGGGGGTTTTGGTCTTGCAAAGCACAGTCGCAACGTGATTGCTGTACTGCTTGGCCCAGTTTGTTCTGTACTGGTTCTGCTCCCTAATGCAACCGGTTACCTTTGCAATGGCCTCGATGGACAGAGTCACTTCTCGTCCAAGAATCGTGGCCACGAGCTCCCTTGAGCTCTGGAACTTGGCATTCCTCCAGAACATTCTGATCAACTCAGGGAAGATTTTCTGGTTTTCATTGAAGTAGCCTCTGATTCCACACTTCAGAAGGCTCTCGTTCATGTTCAGTCCCAGCTTCTCAAGCTTTTCGATGTCGAAGAAGTGCTCAATGTGCACTGTAGCAGCTCCTTGACACACAACTGTGGTTTCAGGGTAGGTGAGGACGTCGAGTTCTGAGTTGCTTGAGTTTGCCGAGATTGCCATGCTTATAAAGTTTGGATTTTTAGGTTTTCTGAGAGGGTTTTGGGGTTTCTGAGAGAGAGAGAGAGTTTAGGGTGATGATATTTTCAGAGAAGATTGATATGGTGGTGTTTTTCTGTGAGGATTTGATAAGTGTATATTTGGGCTTTGTTTGGAGGATATGAAGCGGTTTTGGGCTTTTTGAATGTTTGAAAAGTAACTGACGCCATAAAACCCGCCATGATGAGACGTGCGAAAGATGTGGGTAACTGTGTACGGTTACTAGCATTTTGGTGACTCAGCATAGAGTATTAACTCATACTTACTCTTAAAACGATCCGTTTTGATTATTTGAATCAAAAGAAAAGATTAAGATAAAAAAAACATCATCCACATATTGGACTTAAGTGAAATATATGTAATGCATGTGCATGACTCTGGTGTTCCTTGGACGACAAGTCCTTTGGACGCTATGGTTTTATTGGACGCATCATGTAGATGTTAATCATTCCTTTACAGAGTTCATGCCAAGTTTGTCCCTCAGAAGGATTAACTTGTCTTCAGTAAGGGGTTTGGTGAATATATCAGCAAGCTGATTATCTGTGGTTACAAAGTGTAATTCCACAGTTCCCTTTTGAACATGGTCTCTTATAAAGTGATGTTTAATCTCTATATGTTTGGCCCTTGAATGCAATATGGGATTTTTAGAAAGATTTATGGCAGCTTTACTATCACAGAAGATAGGAATGTTACTCTCATATATGTTGTAGTCCTCAAGTTGATGTTTGATCCACAAGATTTGAGAATAGCATTTTGCAGCTGAAATATACTCTGCTTCAGCAGTGGACAGAGCAATAGTTCCTTGCTTCTTGCATGTCCAGGAGACTAGACTACCACCGATGAAGTGACATCCTCCACTGGTGCTTTTTCTTTCAATGCGATCTCCAGCATAATCAGCATCACAATATCCTATTAGCCTGAAATCTTTCTGCCTTTTGAAATATAACCCAAGGTTAGTGGTTCCAGCAAGATATCGAAAGATTCTTTTAACAACAGTTAAGTGAACTTCCCTTGGGTCAGATTGAAATCTGCCACATAAGCATACGCTGAACATGGTGTCAGGTCTGGACGCTGTGAGGTACAGGAGTGATCCTATCATACCTCTGTATAGAGTATTATCTACTTTCTTTGAGTTGTCGTCCAGTCCAAGAACTGTTGTTGGATGCATAGGAGTTTTCATTGGTTTTGCATCGTCCAACTTGTGCTTCCTTAGCAGTTCTTTGACATACTTAGTCTGATGTATATATATTCCTTTTTCAGTTTGTTTGATTTGGAGTCCAAGGAAGAATTTCAGCTCACCCATCATGCTCATCTCGAACTCTGTTTGCATTAATTTGGCAAAATCTTCACAGAGAGACTCATTAGTGGCACCAAATATGATATCATCAACATATATTTGTGCAATAATAAAATCAGAAGAGTAGTCTTTGCGAAATAACGTAGTGTCTACTTTTCCTCTTGAAAAACCATTTTCTGACAGAAATGTGCTGAGTTTTTCATACCAAGCTCTAGGAGCTTGTTTCAACCCATATAAGGCTTTGTTAAGTTTAAAAACATGGTTTGGAAAATCATCACTTTCAAATCCTGGGGGTTGTTCCACATAGACTTCTTCCTTTATGAGTCCATTGAGGAATGCACTTTTTACGTCCATTTGATATAGCTTCATATTGCTATGAGCTGCAAATGACAGTAAAATGCAAATTGCCTCCAGACGTGCAACGGGAGCATAAGTTTCAGTATAATCTATACCTTCTTGTTGTGAGTAACCTTTTGCTACCAACCTTGCTTTGTTTCTCACAACATTACCTGCTTCGTCCAGCTTGTTTCTGAACACCCACTTTGCTCCTACAGCTTCTTTGTCGTTGGGGAGTTCTACTAGCTTCCAGACATTGTTCTTTTGAAATTGGTCAAGTTCTTCTTGCATTGCTTTGACCCAGCCTTCATCTTCTAAGGCATCGTCCACAGTCTTAGGTTCTATTTGATATATGAGTGCTGCGTGACCTTGCTGTCGTTGAAGTGAAGATCTGGTTTTGACTCTATCTTTTGGATCCCCAATGATTTGCTCCTGTGGATGATGTTTCTTCATTTGCCAGTTACGTCCATTTGGTTCTCTTTGTTCTGCGTCTGGACGGTCCAGTTGTGCATTTGATTCTTCAACTGAGACATCATGGTTGGACGAATCTGATAACTTACTTGCATCATCCAATCTGAGATCTGCAAATGATTTGTCCAGCTCTGATAATTCCTTATCAGGCTTGTTGTCATTAAACTTCACATGGATAGCTTCTTCAACAACTAAGGTTCTAGAGTTATAGACTCTGTATGCCTTTGAAGTTTCAGAATATCCAAGCAATGTTCCTTCATCACACTTAGAATCAAATTTTCCCAAGTTATCCTTAGTGTTCAGAATGAAACATTGACATCCAAATGGATGGAAGTAGGATATGTTGGGTCTTCTACCCTTCCACAATTCATATGGAGTCTTTTTCAATATCGGCCTTATATAGATTCTGTTTTGTAAATAGCAGGCAGTATTCACTGCTTCAGCCCAGAAGTGTTTAGGGGTTGAATTATCATTCAACATGGTTCTGACCATCTCCTGAAGTGACCTATTTTTCCTCTCAACTACACCATTTTGTTGTGGTGTTCTAGGTGTTGAGAAGTTGTGAAGGATACCATTATCCTCACAGAACCTTTGAAAACTTTCGTTTTCGAATGCACCCCCGTGATCACTTCTGATCTAAGTAATGCATACTCCTTTTTCATTTTGAACTCTTTTGCAGAGATTATAAAAGGCCTTAAAGGACTCATCTTTGTGGGATAGGAATAAGACCCATGTCCATCTAGTATAATCGTCCACTATAACTAATCCATATCTTTTACCACTTACCGAGGCTGTTCTTGTGGGTCCAAACAGATCAATATGTAACAGCTCAAGAGGTCTAGAAGTGGAAACAATGTTTTTACTTTGAAAAGAACTTTTCACTTGTTTCCCTTTCTGACAAGCTTTACAAAGAAGATCATCTTTATATGACATACTTGGTAGTCCTCTTACGAGGTTGTGCTTGTTCAGCTTTGAGATTAACCTCAAGCTTGCATGACCAAGTCTTTTATGCCATAACCAATGATTTTCTTGTACAGAAACTAGGCATGATACATTTTGACTTGATAGTTCCCCAAGTTTAATCTTATACAGATTGCCTTGCCTCTTTGCGGTAAAGAGAAGGGACCCATCAGAGTTTTTGACTGTACATTCACCTTTGTTAAAGGCAACATCATATCCACTGTCACATAATTGACTTATGCTAAGTAGATTATGTTTAAGACCTTTAACATAAAGAACTTTATCAATACAAGGATAGGGTGGTATACCAATCTTACCTACGCCAGCTGTCATCCCTTTCTGATTCCCTCCAAAAGTGATTGTCCCACCAGTCTTGGGTAGGAGGCTTTGGAACATACACCTTTCTCCCGTCATGTGATGTGAGTACCCACTGTCCAGGTACCATGATTGGAGTTTCTTTCCTGCTGTTAAGCATGTCTGCAACAGGAACAATTTTATCCTTAGGTACCCAGATTGACTTGGGTCCTTTTTTGTTAGCTCGAAGGGCATTGAATGCTCCCCTCTTAGGCAGGTGTCTGCTTTTGGACGTTATATGTCAAGGTTTCCCATAGAAGTAGCAAACATCTATTTCCTCATCATGAATATATTTCTTTCCCTTATATCCATGTCCTGATCTGTCATTTGGTCTCTTACAACCTTCATATTTTAAAAGTTTTTTGAGGTTGTCAGAGCCCTTGACAAAGTTTGACAGATCCTTCTTTAGGCTGTCAATTTCTTCATGAAGTTTTACAACATCATGTGATTGACCTCTTAAGGAAGTATCTGCTTCAACTTTCAGAAGCTTCTCAACTAGCCTTTTGTTTTTTGCGTTGAGATTTCGAATCTCTATGGAAAGATTTCTTTCTCTATCCCTTGAATCCTTATAGGATTTATAGGCTTGAGCAGCATCATTCCAGAGAGTTTGCCTCTCCATATTTGTAGTTTCATTTTGCCTCGAGAGCTCTGTAAACTTTTTCTGTAAATCCTCCTTTTCACTTTCCAGTTGTCTGACACTTTCTTCTAAAGCCTCTTTTTCTTTTGAAAGTGATTTGGATGATTTCTTTAAAGTTCTATAGGCCTTTGACAAAATAGAAGAGTTTGAAAGTAATTCATGATAAGCTTCTTGAATTGAATCTATGTCATTAAAATCTACCTCATCTTCTTCTTCTGGTTCAGAAGAATCAGTCAAGGTGTCTGCCATCAGGCATATATGTGCTTCCTCTTCTTCTCCATCGTCCGATGATGAGTCATTGTCCAGGTCTTCCCATGTGGACATCAGAACTTTCTTGCCCTTTCCTTTGCTGAAGAATTTCTTCTTCTTGTCCTTGCTTTTGTCGAGATCTGGGCATTCTGATTTGAAGTGTCCTGGCTTTTTGCATTCGTAGCATACAATAGGACTCTTCTTCTTTTCTTTGAAGTCTTTCCTCTTTAGGTTTCTCCATCTGGATCCACCTTTCTTCTTCCACATAGCATGTATCCTTTTGGATATAAAGGATAGTTCATTATTCTCGTCTGAGTCATCATCTTCATATTGTTCGTCTGATGATGTTTCAGCTTGCATGGCTTTGGACGATGATGCTTTCCTTGGTTTCTGAATGCTGAGTGCCAGAGACTTATTTTTCTTACCATCACTATCTTGATGCAGTTCTAGTTCATGCACCTTAAGGGTTCCCACGAGTTCTTCTAGGGACATATCGTCCAGTTCCTTTTTTGTTCTCAAAGCTGTAACCTGTGGTCTCCATTTCCTAGGCAAACTTCTTAGAATTTTGTCAATATGTTCATAGTTATTATAATCTTTACCATGTGCTCTAAGTTCATTTAGTATGGTTTGAAACCGTCCAAACATACTTTGTATGTCCTCGTTTTCTTCCATACTAAACAACTCATATTGACGAGTAAGGAGACTGAGTTTGTTACGTTTTACCTGAGTGGAACCCTCATATGTTAATGCAAGAGTGTCCCACATTTGTTTTGCGCTTTTGAGACTGTGCACCTTGTTGTATTCTTGTTCGCTTAGTGCACACATGATGATGTTTCTGGCTCTGGAGTTGAGATAAAATCTTTGTTTTTGCTCTTCTGTCCATCTAGCCTTTGGGATTTCGTTGAGGCTTGCATCAAGTGGAATATAATCGCCCATCTCCACAACTTCCAACATGTCAATATGGCTAGATTCAAAGAATGCTATCATTCTTTGTTTCCAGTAATCATATTTGACACCCTTGAAGAGTGGTGGTCTGTTCACAGCTTGTCCTTCGTTTTCCATCTTTCTCAGGATCTTTCCTCTGTACTGTTAAGAACTCAACCCAAGAGGTCGAGCTCTGATACCAACTGAAATATAGAGAAATACACTAGAAGGGGGTTGAATAGTGTATTTAAAATTTCTTTGGAAAACTTTAGCTAATGTGAAGATAGTGTATCTTTACGTTTTACAGGAACTTAGTAAAACAGAGAAACAAGCTATCGTCCAGCAGATTAAAAACAACAGACCAAAGAAACTACTCTTCTTCCTTTTCGTTAGAATACACGTAATAGATAAACTTAGATAAAATGTGTATAGAAACCCTTCCGTAGTATGTTGAAGAGATAGTTTAAAAGAAATGCAAGTAAGCTAGAAGGCGAGAGAATAGAATACTTAGTTTTATACTGGTTCACTCAACTGAGCTACGTCCAGTTCTCCTTCAAAAACTTTTGAAGGGTTCTACTAATTAAGATCTGATTAATCTCAAGTATTCTAACCTTGCCACTTCTGGCTACAAGTATTCTCTAGGCCACTTCTGGCACACCCTTAATCTCCCCTTGAGATTAAACACAAAACCCAAGTATTCTTTAACACTAAGCCACTCCTGGCTTTCCAAACAGAATTGTTTGAGATAGTAAGTAAAACTTAACTCTCACTGAGAGGATATTACAGTAAGTACGAATATACAGACTCGCTTAGCAAAGCTAAGATGAATGCTCTTTTTGCTTAAGATCGTCCAGTCGTTTTGACAGAGATTCAGCTCTTTATAAATTTTTCGTCAGTCTGATATGTGAGCTCATTCTTCTATATATAGGAAGCTTGTTGAAAGGTATCCGTTGAGGGATCTGTTCCTTTTCCAAGAGCGGTTCTTTCTGTAGCATATGACCGTTGTCACGTTTTGACTTAGGGTGAAGAGATGGAAGTGACAGCCGTACTTGTAGCGCCTCTCCTACTTGTACTTTTTCTGCAGAGAGAAGCTTCTTCTTTTCCTGTTCAGTACTATTCGAAAAAATCAAATAGAATGGCATGTTAAAATATGAGAGAGTGATTGTTGCCTTATATTGAATCAACATTGAAAACGTATTTTTAAGATAGAAACTACAGAGAGTGTTATTCAAGCGTTGGACGCTTGCTCTCACAGGAGCATTGGACGCTGCCTGTAGGATTCTTATAAAACACATTTGGACGCTTTCTTTATTAAAACATAAAGTCCAGGTTTGAGAGATACAATACCATTGCGGAATTGGACGACGTAAATCCTATAACACTCAAACTAGATCATTAGATACTTCAAAATTTATCCTTTAGTTATTATCATCAAAACCGAAATTCGAGGGGTTGGACATCGTCCAAGGTCTTAGAACCTAACACAACTGAGTGAAGCACAAGCACGGAAGGGATGATGACAACCATAGGAGCTTCTATTTCAGATGGTGACGTTTCTGAAGAAAACTTTTGAAGATTTGTTGACATGCTGAGTATTGCTTCTAGGGCTCATTTAACGGCTTGCGGAAGAAGAATGTTCATGTCCTTTAGCCTTTTGAGAATGCCAAGTGTCCATGACAATAGACCATTAACTCTCTTTAAGAATGTGAGTATGTCTTCAGATTTTGAGCTTCTTATAATTATAACGGTGTCATAGCAATTTAAATTACTATTGGGATTGTGCATACCTTCTCTCTAGTGGGTTAGTATTTCTAATTTTTCTTGTTCAGAGACCACTAAATGGTACATGAGATCTAAGATATAATAATGCTTGGTGACAGCTTCAGAACATGTGAGGGTGTGAGTCAACTTGAGTGGAGAGTGTTTCTGACAGATTAACAAGAGCATTGAACCCAAGTAGTATTCTTGAACAGAATGAATAGGATTGGAGCTTTCAAGCTCCAAGATCCTTAACAACATGAAGGTGGGAATCTGGTTCTCCACCATGAATATGTCCCTTTATGATGGCATCCTTGGTTAGCTTCACACCACTTATCTGAACATGGCGGTCTTCTAGTGCTTTCATGAAAGAATCAGATACTTAATCATCCAGATAGTTGTGGAAGAAATCTAATACGAATAAACCGTCAAGGGCAATGGTGTATAACAAGGTATTTTCCTTGAGGTCCAAGTATTTGTGGTAACAAGCGCGTATGAATTATTCTGTGTTGTGGAGTTCCTTAACTAGTTGTTCGAGGTCATGTTTGTTGAAGTGGTCGAGGATCCTTTTGGTAGAAATAACCTTGAACCTTTCCATGGGATAGAGCTCGGGACGAAAGTGGTTATATGGACCAATGGCTATAAGTTATGGGGCAAAGGCTTCTGGCTTGGCACAACTCAAAGATTTGGGGACTTGGTATATGCAAACAGGTATTGGGTTCAACATTGAGAGGTTGGTTTCCCTCGCCAACCTGTTGATTTGTTTGACCCAAGAGTCTTCATCGGATTCTGAATTGAAGATTGTTATAGAGGCCATGTGGGATTTTGCTTTGCCTAATGGATTTGCTATACTATGTAATACTATATGCTAGGATGGTTTGTTAGTTATATTGACACCACAAATAAGCTTTGTTTTATTTATAGGAAGGAGGTAATAGGTGAAGAACTTTGAATACTTGCTACAGTCACGTCCATCAGTAAAATGTGCATGAATTTGTATTATTTCTTATGTCTTATAATTAAATCTTCCAATATAGTCTTAAAATACAGTTTTACAGTACACATAATTTTATAATTAAGTCTTCCAATATAGTCTTACATTACACCTCTTTCACATTAATGATCAATTGGCCCACAGTTATATAAAACACATAATTTTATAATTAAGTCTTCCATTACAGTCTTACAGTACACCTCATTCGCATTATGATCAATTGGTCCACAGTAAAAGCCATGCGAATGGTTGATATATGAGAGTGATTTCACTCTCTAAACTATAGGTATATATGTCAACTATAATTGCATTGCAGCTTCCCTGCACCAATGAACTAATGAGTGGTGATTAAGATTGTAGACTATTAAATTCCACCCTTCATTATCCAAGAAGTGGTTGCGATGAATTCAAGGTTCAGTCATTATTAATATGAGATTAATTTTATAATTTTTATGCATTATTTCTATAAAATATACTCATTTGAGGTTAACAAACAAAACATGTTAAATATTGGCAACTAGAAATGTAATTCCACATTATGACTAATCTTAAAAGCGACCCACTAACATCTTATCACATTGCTATAAAAGAATGTTATTATGACAACTAAATTTGAATTATAAAATAGGGGAGGTTGATAAACCACAAAGCTTTGGTTAATTTATATCACATAAGATATATGGGTGGAGAGTTAAAAATAAAAATTGAGTGACACTTAAAATATCTTTGTGAGATTAATTTAATACTTTTTTTAGTAAAAATGAATATTTTTCAATACTCGTGCGCAATTGGCTTTCGTGTTATTGTTGAGTGACCAACTAATCGACCAAGTCAACAAATGAGAAGTGGTGAAAATGATTTCTTAGACCACAAATATAGCACCATGACGGAGATTATTATTATTATTATTATTATATATGTCCTCTTGAGATTTTTGAGATTTCCTCCAATTTCTTTCTCTTTTAGCCGAAATAGTTTAAGGTTTAGGAAGTTTGGATGGTTTGGTTTCTTAATTTAAGATGAGATGATGAGGTTAAGATGAAATTGAAATGGAAACTACAGCTGCTGGGTTTTTAGAGCTCACGGTTCTATTTTGGGGAAATGCTAGCTTTGGTAATTTTTTTTCCTTTTTGCTTAAGTTTTAATGCTTCTTTAATCAAGTAATTAACCAAATTGAATGTTTCCTTCACATCCAGCAGCTCCTGCACGTCCAGCTGCCCTAATTGGCCAAGGAGATTAGTCACCAAGCCACTTGGACAGCCAAGGAAGCTTGCCTTGATGACTTGCCAACCAAAGGTTCAAAAGTCAACATTATAAAGAAGTTTGTAGAAAATTCTAGAATATTTTTAGGGCTGTTAATTATCTTACAAACTAATTAGAATTTGAAGAAAATAACACCACCATTGGATTACTCACTATCAAAAACCTTGGGGTAGTGTCTTACTTATCTCTTAATCCAAGCCTAATTAGCTTAATTTAGTGACATTAGAAAAGCCTAAGTTGTCACTTTTTGATTGGTTAAGGTTCTAAATTAAAAATTTTCTTGGTTAAACATTTTTAATAATTATTCTAAGTATATTACAATTATTGGATAATTCTATAGATATCCTATGAATTTTCTCTAAATTTCCTGCCTTATAATTTTACCGTAATAATTTCTCAAAGTTCTAACTTTCAGAAAATCCTAACAATTCGGAATAAGCATTTTAATTTTTTTATCTGTATATATTTTTAATCTATATTCAATTACCTTTCTACTAAGTTATAAATGAGTTCAAAATTCCACACTTGAAAATCTATCCTGGACAGCTGTTTGACATAGCAGTCCAGTCAACAATCAATTTTGGCAAAAACAAAGACATTTAAAGATTCACAAAATTCTTCTGAGTAGAACTGTATTAATTTCATTAAGAAAATATGTACATAAAATTTCTATAAAATACAGTACATAAGTGTTCATAATATACATATATAAATGCGTACAAATAGTAAAATGAGGATGTTACATTTTACATCTGCAGTACCAATGGTGGATATCTGAAAACAGCGATGTCCTCTTGCTAGCAAAGACAGATTATGAACTTATATTGTATAACCAAAGAGATAATAGGGTAGAGCGTATAAAAATTCCCTTGAAAAAAGTTTGGTTGCACTCTACAGATTATGTTCAGAGTCTGATTTTGCCTTACTAATGTAATTGAGATCCTCCTTAATGGTTTTGCCTTATATTGTAATACAAATCCTCCAATGGTTAGTTTTATAAGAATTTATAGAGACTATTTTGTGGTTATGTACTTTGATTTTGTTGGTTGTTGTAATGGATGTATCGAAATCTTTGGATTAGATGAGGTTATTTTTATTTTTTATTAATGCATGATTATTTTGCTCGCACTTACATTTTAATGAAGTACTTTCTCAATTCAAAAGTCTTTTATCTGTTCTATACCCGATGTTGATGTAGAATGTCATTTTTAATAGAGTAATGATACAAATACACCCATTATTTTAAACACTCCAACAACACCTCTCGTTTCTCTCTGTCTCTCTCTTCCTATCACATCATAAACCTTATCATACCTATATGTTTTCCCCTCTCTCACTAGGTCTTGCATAGCATTGTGGGTGTATACCAAGCATTTTTCTTTTTGATAACACAACTATTTTATCAGCCAACATAAATGCTTGTGTACTTGGAATTGGCACCGAAGCAAATTTATTTCTTTTTTTTTACATAGTAGGGATTTGGCTATACGTTTAGCACGATGCATGCATTTATTCTCTGTGTCTGCTTTGGCTTTTATTGCATTCTCTATTTTTTGTTGATACCTTTATTCTAATCCCCTTAACTCCTTCACTTTCCCTGGTAGTAGAATCTTATTTTCCATGGAAAATAAAAATAAAAACTTTAGCAAGACATATGACATATGAATATGCTATATCTTTCGACTTAGGCCTACCATGTTTTATCTTTCAAATATGTAAGCTTACCGAATATTTACTTAATCCTATTACTGTTTTATTAGGAAAAGAAACTTCTGCTTCAATATCACTCTATGATCTAACAACGTTATTTTCAAATTATAAATCTTCAACCTCGGTTTCATTAACTTTGTGCACTTTTTATGCCATGGGAAGGGATGGTAGGAAGGAAGAAAGGTGCCTTTTGACGGGTCTCTTTTAGGTTAATTTGGAATCAATAATTGCAAATTAATAGAGTACTTAACAACTATATTGTTTTAGAACTATACAACGTAATAGGAAGCAAGTAACTTTACCTCTTAAGAATCATTCATTTTACTTGTTTTCATTCTCTTACTCCCAATTTTTACGCAATTAAAGTATACATTTCATAAATTTTTAACCTAAATCTCTGAAAGGAAAAATGATGAAAATTTATCTGTATCTAAAATGGTCAAATATCATTTGGGTCTTGGAAATATATAGCGTTGTCACTTTAATTCATGGCCAATAGCACAAAGGTGGAAAGAAGTGTCAAGAGCCTCCATGAAGAGTACACACAATTGGTTAAGATCCTGTAGGGATTTGACCTCTGCTTATCATGGAGATGCTTGTTAACTTTCTTAATGGTCACATCCAACTTTTCAGTCTTGGTGGGTCCAATAGATTTGCTCATTCCATTGAACGGTTCCTCAGTTTCTTCCACAATGAGAGAGCTACTTGACTCTATGATCCCTTCATTCTTGAGCAGCTTCACATCCTCCACAGTGTCTATGATTCCCCGCATCAATTCAGTGTACCTTATGAAGATGAGAAAATCTGGTTTGGTCAAGGCCTCGTGAGCCACAAGGTTTCTCATTATCACTTCAGAGTTAACATCCAATTTGAGCACAGGAAGGTAAAATATGCCCTTTTTCTTATCGAATTCAATGGCCGTGATGCTGCCTTTCGAGGGTTGAAAATAGATCCCAATTGAGTGAAGCACACGCACGGAAGGGATGATGACAACCACATGAACTTCTATTTCAAATGGTGACGTTTCTAAAGAAAACTTTTGAAGATTTGTTGACATGCTGAGTATTGCTTCTAGGGCTCGTTTAACGGCTTGCGGAAGAGGATTGTTCATGTCCTTTAGCCTTTTGAGAATGCCAAGTGTCCATGACAATAGACCCTTAACTCTCTTTAAGAATGTGAGTATGTCTTCAGATTTTGAGCTTCTTATAATTATAACAGTGTCATAGAAATTTAAATTACTATTAGGATTGCGCATACCTTCTCTCTAGTGTGTTAGTGTTTCTAATTTTTCTTGTTCAGAGACCACCCAATGGTACATGAGATCCAAGATATGATAATGCTTGGTGACAGCTTCAGAACATGTGAGGGTGTGAGTCAACTTGAGTGGAGAGCGTTTCTAATAGAATGACAAGGGCATTGAACCCAAGTAGTATTCTTGAACAGAATGAATAGGATTGGAGCTTTCAAGCTCCAAGATCCTCAACAACATGAAGGTGGGAATCTGGTTCTCCACCATGAATATGTCCCTTTATGTTGGTATCCTTGGTTAGCTTCACACCACTTATCTGAACATGCGGTCTTCTAGTCCTTTCATGAAAGAATCAGATACTTTCTCATCCAGATAGTTGTGGAAGAAATCTAATAAGAATAAACCATCAAGGGCAATGGTGTATAACAAGGTATTTTCCTTAAGGTCCAAGTATTTGTGGTAACAAGCGCTTATGAATTGTTCTGTGTTGTGGAATTCCTTAACTAGTTTTTCGAGGTCATGTTTGTTGAAAGGGTCGAGGACCCTTTTGGCAGCAAAAACCTTGAACCTTTCCATGGGATAGAGCTCGGGATGAAAGTGGTTATATGGACTAATGGCTATAAGTTGTGGGGCAAAGGCTTCTGGCTTGGCACAACTCAAAGATTTAGGGACTTGGTATATGCAAACAGGTATTGGGTTCAACATTGAGATGTTGGTTTCCCTCACCAACCTGTTGATTTGTTTGACCCAAGAGTCTTCATCGGATTCTGAATTGAAGATTGTTATAGAGGCCATGTGGGATTTTGCTTTTTCTAATGGATTTGCTATACTATGTAATACTATATGCTAGGATGGTTTGTTAGTTATATTGACACTACAAATAAGCTTTGTTTTATTTATAGGAAGGAGGTAATAGGTGAAGAACTTTGAATACTTGCTACAGTCACATCCATCAGTAAAATGTGCATGAATTTGTATTATTTCTTATGTCTTATTATTAAATCTTCCAATACAGTCGTAAAATACAGTTTTACAATACACATAATTTTATAATTAAGTTTTCCAATATAGTCTTACAATACACCTCTTTCACATTAATGATCAATTGGTTCACAGTTATATAAAACACATAATTTTATAATAAGTCTTCCAATACAGTCTTACATTACACCTCTTTCACATTATGATCAATTGGTCCATAGTAAATGCCATCCGAATGGTTGATATACGAGAGTGATTTCACTCTCTAATCTATAGGTATATATGTCAACTATAATTGCATTGCAACTTCCTTGCACCAATGAACTAATGAGTGGTGATTAAGATTGCAGACTATTCAATTCCACCCTTCATTAGTTTATTAGCCAAGAAGTGGTTGCGATGAATTCAAGGTTCAGTCATTATTAATATGAGGTTAACAAACAAAACATGTTAAATATTGGCAACTAGAAATGTAATTCCACATTATGACTAATCTTAAAAGTGACCCACTAACATCTTATCACATTGCTATAATAGAATGTTATTATGACAACTAAATTTGAATTATAAAATAGGGGAGGTTGATAAACCACAAAGCTTTGGTTAATTTATATCACATAAGATATATGGATAAAGAGTTAAAAATAAAAATTGAGTGACACTTAAAATATCTTTGTGAGATTAATTTAATACCTTTTTGAGTAAAAATGAATATTTTTCAATACTCATGCGCAATTGGCTTCCGCATTATTGTTGGGTGACCAACTGATCGACCAAGTCAACAATTGAGAAGTGGTGAAAACGATTTCTCAGACCACAAATATAGCACCACGACGGAGATTATTATTATTATCATTAGAATTAGAAAGTACTTTATCTGGCATGGCCATGTTCGGTTACACTAGTCACGTTCTCGGCTTTGGACTTGCTGTTCTCGACTCAACCTCCTTGGATCAAGAATAACCATAAGCGTTTTGTCTGGCTTCGAACCATTCAAGTGCATCTACCAATAGATTTTATCCTAAAATGAGAATAGATTTAAATCTTGCATGTAGGAAGCAATTGATGTGGGTTTGACCCCAACAACTCCTCTAATGTATTGTTGACATCAATTGATATGATCACTTAACGTGTCACCTCTAAAAATGGTACCTTAGAAAATTTCAAATTACAATTATTATTGCATGAAATCCTATGACGACTACTATAATTAACTTCTACAAGACTCGAGGGTTGATATTCAATCAAAACTTGCCATCTGCCCTACTATTCTGAAAATACAACTCGGCTAAGAAATAAAGGGAGGTGATCGTTGTGACACATCATACCTAACTGAGTATAATTAGTGGACCGAGGATTCTTGAATCGAATTTGCAACTTGACATGCTCAATTTCCAAGCATGCTAAGTTGGGGACAACTATTTTGGATTGAGATTAAAGCTCAATCTGTGTAGTAGGTTACTTTGCCCAAAAATTAGATTAACCCAAATTGCAAGTGTTGACCGAAATCAAAACCTAGGCATAGGATTTCTAATACATACATGAGAGTAGTGAATCATACATCAACCAAGCGTAAAGTAACTATATTGCTACACCAAAAAGGGTAATATTGTCTCTGGAAGACTTTGGTGTTGTGCTAAGGAATCCAACCCAACATAGACCCTTATAAATACAACCAATGTCACTATAATAGATAAGCATTTATTAATATCATCACTCTAGTAGAACTGTCTTAGGGGTCGATGTGTCTTTTATATATAGTTAACCAGACATTTTTACAGTGTCTCAGCCTTATTGGAGAGCCTGCAAAATTAAGAAGGCCTCAAACCTTAATCTATTATGAAGTCTAATCTAGGCAACATTCGTAAGTATTTGGTTCCAACCAATAATCCACCTCAAATACGTCAGCATATATAGTCTAAGAATCAAATTAATTCATTATTTTTGTATACAGCAAAACATATTTCCAAGTAAAAATCCATTTTGGATTTTGAGTTCATCTTCTTATTTATTTTTTATTTTGCTTTGCCCTGTCAACTTGAAATCTGTTTTATATGTAATAAACGGTTTCTTTTTTACTTTGATAAGCCAAAAGTGCATATTTCATTAAAAAAGGATACAAGGGGTACCCACCCCAACATACATACTTTGCTGCTATGATGCAGACAATTTGCCATAGTAAATGGTAATACGGTACCAATAAATTCATACATCCTACCGAGAGGGTCTAACTCAGTTGGTTGAGTAGGGTGTGTGAGTTATTGTAAATCCTCCGGTACCTATCTTTGATTCCTAAAGATAAATAAAATAAACCCATACATACTTTCTATAGGAGCAATTTGCTGACGCTAACAGCTTCATCTTGTTATCCAACATTTTTCAAATTAATTATAGTAGAATTGAAACATGTTTGGACCTATATACTTCTTTCCAAATCTTAAGCCAAGAAATTTTATTAATAGAATCCCACTATTGTACAAGGTGTGCCAAAGATGAGACATGAGTTTTTGATTCAGTTTTTTTTTTTTGAGAGAAAATACATAAAAGCAAACCGGATACATTCGCTTAAAAAATATAAGAACTAATACCCACACCAGAACTAAAACGGAACTTGCAAGCATTGAAACATTAATCACATAACAAACGCCCCCCAACCACGCAATTCAAATATAAAAAATTAATCAAAAATTGAAAGCATTTTCTCAAATTAAACGTTAACAAATGAATCAAAAAAATAAATAAAACGTTAACAACCCAATTTTCTTTATTTAAAATTCTCCTGACATAATGCACTAAAAGCTTGTGTCTACAATCTACAATCTGCTTGCAATTTGAGAATTGAATCTATCAGGAAGTTTCAGAGACTCCAATTCCTCCTCGTCAATATCCTTGAAGCACTGATCCACCATTTCTTCGCTAACCAGCTCTAGCTTTGAAGGCTCCCATTAGTTAATAAAGTAAAATAGCAGGAAAACATGAAGGTAAAATAAATCACTTAAATAACATATTAATCTAAATCTATGTAGAAAGCAGATGGTATAGGAGATACTATCTCTTACCTTGGGCTTGTTGTCTTTATCAAACAGCTTTGCTCTTGAACCCTACGCGTGTGATTGAGTTGAATAAAGGGTCAAAAAGAAAAAAAGGGAATTAATAGTTAAAGTAAGGCCAATAAATGAATATATCCCAACATCACAAATATTCTGTAAGACTAAAAAGAAACTCTAGTTTGTAAAGAATTACCTTTTTTGTACAGAAAATCAGAAAAATGTTAAATATTATTCACTGTTCAAATATTTTGCGTTGCATCAATAAATGGAGTTATTCCAAAATAATTTACCTCAGAAATCATCGCTAATGGTTCTTCTAAGGATGTGGGCAGCAATGGTGTAATCCTGGTATAGGCACTGTTCAATATTTTGTACACAGCCAGTTCTGATCTAATTAGGCAAAGAAAGTCACACACACACACACACACACACACACACACACACACACATATATATATATATACATAGTTAATAATTATTTGCATAAAAATTATAATTAAGAAAGTTATTTTTTTCGCTTCACATCATACTTACTAATTTCAAAAATATTTTGAGGCTCAAGGGACAAGACGATCACATGGAACTTAGTGCATTTTGTATCCACTCTTCAGCTCCATTTTCTGATTCCTTTTCCTATAGAAGATATATATGATTCATATGATATTTACACCAATTATATTCAGCATAGGACTACACAAATTAGTACAAAAAGAATAAAATGTTTTTTCACATCTTAATATGTATATATACCAAGCATATGTTAATTTCCTCCATTGTCCCTTTCGAGAAACATTTTTTTATAGTCTCCAATCTTTTCTCGTAAAAAATCAGAATTAATTAGTTCTCAACTGTCAAGCAGCACAAAATCTTAAGAGGATGATTATAGTTTTTCATTTTAGTTACCTTCTAAAAGTGCTGTCTTCCTTCACATCTGCTTTCTCCGCGAATGTTTCTATAACACCCGCTATTGGTACATCCGAAGAAGTAACAGTACTTTGTAGGACATTTTCTAGTGTATTTAGCTTCTGTTACATAGAAAAATAAAATAAAATGATCAATTGAATTGTGTAATAATACTTCAAAATATTACATAACAAAAAAATTTCAATTATACCGTTTGGATAAAGATGGGATTTTTTTATTTTTTATTTTTATTTGTGGAGATCGAAAACAGGTAGTAAGGAATTTACACACCCTGCTCAAACAGCTAGGCCCCTTGATAGATGGGGATTGAGAATAATAATTAATATGTAATGGAAGCTATTGTTAAAATATACTATATTTTATTGAAAAATTTTCAAATCTCCACAAGCACAATGTGCGGCACCATCCCCTACTGGCCAGGCTAATTAATATTCCTTTTATATTCAATGAATTTAGTAACATTTCCATTGTATTCACTCTTGTCTTGAGTATTGACTTAAACCACCAAAGGGTCTATTTGATAGTATTTTTATTTTTGGTTTCTAAAAATTATTTTGTGAACAATTTTCAAAATTAAAAAAACTGAAAACTGAAAGGATAAAAAAAATAAAAATATTATGTTTTTTTAAAATAAAAAATATTATTTTAAAATATATAGTTTTCAAAAATTATTCTCATCAAACTTTTTTACTTTTTAAAAATAGAAAATAGATTTCAAAACAAGCAACAATCAAGCCCCAAACCTCTATTACTTTTACCAAATTAAAAAGAAAATTAACTCATAGCGTTGTTATTTACATATAGACAAATTTAAACAATTTAAAACTATAATTTGTAAATCATATAAAAGTGTAAATTAGCTTTAGTAAAAGTTGAATTATATTTTTTTAATCTGTTAATTATAATTCCAAATTGAATTTTAACTGAATCACTGATTTTTCTTCAGAATTATAGGTTTTTGATTTGAAGAAAAAAAATCTGCTTTTATTTTATTTTGATTTTAATTATAAAAATTTTAATTATTTTATTTCTTGTTTTTAAAACTTTATATAGAAAATAATCAAAATAATTTTTTATTTTCTATTTTTATTTTTATTATGTTATATATAGATTATTATAAATAAGAAATAAAATAAAATAATGATATTTTTGTAATTGAAAATACAAATACAAAATATTTTGTTAGAACAAATGGCTGATTAGCTTTCCCCTTTCATAAAACTTAGCAATCATTGGCTGACAACATAAAGTTTATGGCTCCTTTGGTTATAGGAACCATGCATATTAATATATTATTATTAATTGATAAAAAATGTGAAAAATTGTTTATATTAAATTTAAGCAGAATTAAATTTAATAGGAGATCAATTTGGAATTATTAATTCATACTGAAGTTAATCTTAATTATTATTTTTTTATTAAATGGTACTACTATATAATTAGGTTTTTTATCATAAAATAAACAGCTATTAAATATATTTTTTCCACTAAAGGGACAAAATGAGTGGCTAAGCCACATGCAACCATTTCAGCTCCATCTAGCCGTGCACCAGTCAGTCCAATGTACTCACCTACAAAAAAGCAATCAAAAATGCAAAATTAGCAAGATATAAATTAATTAAAGGAAGTTTGGTGTGGTGTAGTACAATATAATAATGGACAAATATGGAGATATTGTAATTGTACAGCATAAAGAATAGTGTATTGAATGCTTTGAATAGAACTCTTATTAATTAATTTGGAGAAATAGGTAAGGGGAGTTAATCCATAGTTGTACTAGTTTCCATACATAGATATTTATAAATTAAAAATCAAATCTATAAAAATTCTCTAGATGGATTCATTAGATTCAGTTTTGAATATAGGGAACTGAAGGCATGATGCATGTCAATACAATATCTGGAACTCTCGGTTGTCTACTGCAAATATCTTCTTTTTTAGTTTCATAGCTAGGTCCCAAGAGGGTCGAAATTGGTTTTACAGTTCTGAAAACTCTTTTTAGGGAATACCCATGTAATTAGTGTAGGGTGATAGTAAAAGTTATGGGAATTTCAGCTGTACGTATTGATAGGCATTTAGGATAAGTTATGTGGAGAGAGTTTTATTTTACAAACAGTTTTCTCTGTCGTGTAAATAAATCAAATTAAAAACAACGGATGTAGCAAGAAGAATTAATCTGGTTATTTTCAGCACACACAAAAAAAAAAAAAAAAAAAGTGATCTAGATACCAAAATAGGGATGGAAAAAGATTGGGGAACACGTCTTAGTAGGTGTAGTAATTGATATAATTAGTGTTCCAATATGAAAAGGAGACATATAAAAAATAATAATAAGTATTAATTAAATAATTTTTAATATTTAGGTCTCCAAATATAATTATTCATATCCAATCCAAATTGATACAAATAATATGGAAAGAAGTAATATAGTTACCAAAATAACCAGGTAGTCTAGAAAGGACGTAGGATGCACCGACATCTGGAAAAAGTCCAATGGATGCGTCTGGCATCGCAAATACCTACAAATAATCCACTACATCAATTTTGGATAGAATTAATGGTCATATTTAATAATGGATTAGGCTATATGTTTCATCCACAAGGACGTAAAAAGCGTCTCAAAGAGGATATATATATGTATACTGCAGGAAATTCGCCTAGATTGAATGATTTGTGATACAAACGGTGATTTGTGATTGGATGACCGTTTAAAACTATTTTACATTATCAGTGCATCATCATTAAACTCATTTAAATAATACAGAACATTGTAATATAAGACACACCATATATAATCATTTTCAATTAGGGACAATATATATTTTTAGAATAATGTAAAAAGCTTAATTCATTTCGAAATCTAAATATAATTAATTATACTTCTATGAAGTGAAGTCATACAGCTTTTTCAGTTACAACCCTGAACTTCGTGTTCATAGATAGACCTGCTCCCGCTCCCATGACCAATCCATTAATGAGAACAACCTGCTTTCAAAACAATTTAAACAAAACTAATCAAATGTGTAAAATTTGTGGTAAAGAACAAGTAAAATATTATATTAGCCTTTGAAATTACAAACACCAATTAATTTAATCTTTAAAATAAAAGTATCATTTCAGTCTACAAAATTAAGAAATTATAGTCATTTTAACTCTCCATATTAATAAATTAAATCCTAATTATTTTAATTCTTAAAATTATAAAAAAAATGAAGAATAAAGATTAAAATAACTAATATTTAATAATTTTAAATACTAAAGTGATATTTTTAGATAATAAATTAACTAATACCTATAATTTTAAGGATTAATTTAACGAAAATATCTATAAAAAGGATTCAGGATTTAACAAACTCACGAAAGGCTTTCTGTAGGTCGCCATAAAATATTCCAAAGTAAGCAGTTTCTTGTAAAAGATAGATGTATAGATCCAGTGTCCTGCTTCCATGTACAACTAATTGAGTTTTGTTATATATGTATAACATAGCCTCTTAACAAATAAATACATATGTCAATATATGTTAATTAATACAATCAATTTAACAGCCAAAATTAACCTAATAACTTATTCCTGAAACATATTTTACGCAACCTAAACGTAGCCAGCCAATTAGACTCCTGAACAGAAATTTCCACTGAAGCAAAAAAAGACTCCTGAACAGAAATTAGTCATAATAAAACTAATAAATATTTTACACCAATATCTTGATAGCCTAATAAAAATAAAAGCAACCTATTTTGGATTTTTAGGTGGATCTAAATTGAAATATATTATGCCATATCATATTTAAGTGGTGTATCCCTGTCGTAGTCCAAACAAACTTACATATATGTTTTTAATTAAGTGGGTCTAAAGTGGACTATAGATCAAATTATTATTGACCAAGTGTTTTGGATATAAATAACTTGTACCTTCAAGTGAAGACATGATTACTGACACTACATCGCCACCAGCAGAGAAAGCTTTTCCATTAGCCTATTAACACAGAAGATATTTACTACTTTAATATTAAATGAAAAGTATTTATAAATCTGAAATTGGTGAAACAAAAATAGAAAAAAAAATTAAGAAGCCCCATATTCAATTTGGTATGACCTTTTTCCTAATCCAAAAGAAATCTTCTCCCCCGACCCTGAGATTTACCTTTAATATCACAAGTTTCACGGAAGGGTCATTCTCATACATTTGTAAATTATTTTTTATTTGATAAATCTGCGCACAGTGAAAGAACATATTATTTTATCATTTTCTACAATGTATAGTGAGAGATACGAGAGAGAAAGGGATTTGTTTCACACATTGATGGATTTAGATTTTCAACTGCGTACACCTTGATCCCTTGTAGAGTAGATTAAACGACAATAATGGAAGTTAATTTATCTAAGATAACATGAACTTACCATTTCGTAATTAAGGGTATTTAGCTTCTGGGTTCTATTCAAAATCACTATCTTCACACCAGAACTTCCAGGGAAAAGTACCTGCAAGGAGGAATATAATAGTCAAACAATCAGAAAAATATAAAGTAAATTACATATATCCTTCCTGAGATTTACACTTATTACACTAAGTATCCTTCCTTTTTTTCCTACAAAAAAAACCCCTTAGGTTTTTAGGAGTTGCTACACCAACCCCCCTATGATCTAAATGGTGTAAAAAAATGTTAAGTATAGCATGACATGTGACTCACACATGACTTTTAATGAATTTTTTTGCCAAAAAATCCTCATCTTCTTCGTTGAAACTTGGCACATTAAAGATTTTTTTTCTAGCCGATTAATTTCCTCTAAACCTTCACACGCCCCTTTCATTGCCTTGTCATCAACAATGAATAAAACCACCAGATCCATACTTGAAGTGGTCTAACCACAAAACAACTTATTCTCGCCAAAACATATATAACAACAGCGCTCATCTACGATAATATATCTACTCACACTACAAAAAGCGCGTGGCTTAGCGTCGATTGAATACCGGTGGCTACAAGAAACCGACGGAAACATTTTTACAAATTGAATTGCGTCGGTTCGAACCGATGGCAAGCTATCAAATATTGTCGATTCCGCGCGAATAGGAAACGCGGCTTTTCATTTTCCCCCAACTTGGTTTGTATGCTTCTCTGTGCTTCAGAGATTTTAAAATATTCGCAACTTGGGTTTCTCTGCTTCTCGACGACACTGTGATTCATCTTTAAGCTTCTCGACGTTGTGCTTGAGAGATTTTAAAATATCTGCAACTTAGGTTTCTCTGCTTCTCGACAACACTGATTCATCTTTAAGCTTCTATTAGGTAACATTCTCGGCTCCTAATCTTCAAGCTTCTCTGCTCAATTGCGATTTCTATCTAAAATTGAATCCCTAATTTGCAATTTCTGTTGAATCCCTAAATTGCTCCTAACTTAGGTTTGGAATCCCTAAATTGCTCTCTATGAAATCGTGAGTTCTCACCTCGGAGCTCGAATCACCATTTGCGATTCGTGAGTTCTCACTTTCTTGCTTCAAAGTTTTTACTTTCTGAATCAGCGCCTCTGAACACATTGTCTCTGAAATCTGCTGGTTCTCGCGTCGGAGTTCCGCATCGAAGCAATCTTAGGTTGATTTTCTCTACATTGAAGCTATCTTAGGTTGTTTTCTCTGGTTATACCTTGCAAGTTTGAAGAACACCAGTTCTATTTTGTTACATATTTTGTATTAGTTTTCTAAAACTCTCATTGGTTATTTCTGAACTGAATTATGAAAAATGTTTTACATGTAGGTCAACTGAAGAATTTCATGCACTGAACCTTACTCAAATTATAATCAGTGCCTTCTTTCACCGGTTCAGGTAGGCTGGTGGAGTCAGATACATATGTTTAAGACTTTTTGCCCAATATTATAGTCTTGTAGAGAACAAATGCCTAGAAACATGGAAGCACGACAAAGTTGTTTAAAGTTTTAGCATGAATGCATTTAGAATTTTGTGTTTGTTCCTCAAATTTATTAATTAATTTCCTCCAAAATATTGCACAGGGTGTTGATCCAAGAGTACAAACTTTTCGCTATTGGTAAGCTATTTTTTTCTCACTGTTCTGAAATTTCTCAGTCCCTCATATAGATACATGTTATGAAGTAAAATGGTCAACTAAGAATATATCTATATGCAGTGCCAAACGACTTAAAAATACAACACATTTTGAAATACATTTCATTAGGTGATTGGCTTTTATTTGGTTTAAAGCACATGGTCCTTTTAAGGGAGCTTTCTCAAATATGGATTTGGTACAGGATCCTTTATCCTCTCTATATTCCTTGCACTTTTCTTTTCTTCAGCTTATTTGTTCTTATAAACTATTCATATATTAACAATTCTGCTTCTAATTGTTTCTCCTGATCTCACTCACTACTCACTCACTCAAAATTGTCTTTTTTTATTTCACTTACTCATTCACTCAAAATGACATAGGATAGAGGAGGATAGTTACATTCTAATATTCTATATAAACAAGAGGGGATGGATTAATTATTTTTAATCATTTTAGTGATATTCAATGTGATTATTTTTTATAAATATTATTGGGGTTTCCTAATAACATATTTTAAGGATTAGTGAAGTTCTCAAAGATTGTTCACTCCAGTTTCATAATGCCTATAAAAAGGGCTTGCTAAGTATAAAATGGGATAAAATTTCTATTTGGAGTTATATATTTTAAAGAATATTCCATATTTCATTTGGCAATATTTTAACTGCTACATAACATGTATCTATATATTCTGAAATATCTATTTTATAATATTCTTAACATTTACTCATATAGATACATGTTAAATATTTATATAGATAATTTACTTAGTAAAATTATTCTCTATGACTTATTGACACAGGCTGAGATTGTTGTTACTACCAGTGAGACTCCAGCTCCAGCTCCTGCTCCTGCTCCTGTAACATCCTCATTTTACTAATTGTACGCATTTATATATGTATATTATGAACATTTATGCAATGTATTTTACAGAAACTTTATGCACATATTTTCTTAATGAAATTAATACAGTTCTACTCAGAAGAATTTTCTGAATTTCCAAATGTCTTTGTTTTTGCCGAAATTTATAGTTGACTGGACTGCTATGTCAGACAGCTGTCCAGGATAAATTTTCAAGTATAGAATTTTGAACTCATCTATAACTTAAAAGAAAGGTAATAGAATATAGATTAAAAATATATACAGATAAAGAATTAAAATGCTTATTCAGAATTGTTAGGATTTTCTGAAAGTTAGAACTTTGAGGAATTATTACGGTAAAATTCTAAGGTAGAAAATTAAGATAAAATTTGTATGACATCTATAGAATTATCTAATAATTTTAATATACTTAGAATAATTATTAAAAATGTTTAACCAAGAAAAATTTAATTTAGAACCTTAACCAATCAAAAAGTGACAACTTAGGCTTTTCTAATGTCACTAAATTAAGCTAATTAGGCTTGGATTAAGAGATAAGTAAGACACTACCCCAAGGTTTTTGATGGTGAGGAATCCAATGGTGATGTTATTTTCTTCAAATTCTAATCACATTGTAAAATAATTAGCAGCCCTAATTACCTTCTAGAATTTTCTACAAAGTTCTTGAAATGTTGACTTTTGAGGTAGGCAAGAGACTTGGAACTCCTTTGGCTGTCCAAGTGGATGGGAAAGCTTGGAGAACTGATCTCCCTTGGCCAATAGGGGCTGCTGGACGTGCAGGAGCTGCTGGATGTGAAGGAAACATTCAATTTGGTTAATAATTTGTTTAAAGAAGCAAATAACTTAAGAAAAAGGAAAAAGTCACAAAAGCTAATATTTTCTCCAAAACAGAACCGTGAGTTCCCTTCTACAGCAGCTGCAGTTTTCATTTCAATTTCATCTTAACTTCATCATCTCATCTCAAATTAAGAAACCAAACCATCCAAACTTCCTAAACCCTAAGCTAATCGGCAAAAAGGAAAAGAAATTGGAGGAAATCTCAAAAATTCCTACAAGACCAAGGAGTGAGGGAGAAAGGAATTCAAGGCTTTTTCTTCAATTAAAGAGCTTAAGGTAAGGATCTAGGCATTTAATTTCAATTAGAACCCTTGGAATTAGAAGAAAACATGTTGTAGGGTTGGATTCAATTTGTGACCTAGAATCATGAAAACTTGAAATTGATTTAGGGGTTTTGTGTTTTTGATGTTTGTGATTGTAATTCATGGATTGGAATGATGTGTGATTGAATTTTTAATGTGTTATGATGGTTGAAATTTGAGTTGCTTGAATTTAATTGAATTGAGATTTGGTTGAATTTTGGTTGAAATTGGAGTTTGTTGCTTTGGAAAATATGTTGAGAATGGTAGTGAGACCATTCGGCCAGCCCTAAATGCAAGGGATATTATGTGGAAATTTTTGTAAAACCAAGGGCAAAATGGTCATTTTACATGTAGGGACACATTGGGTATTTCGGAAAAAGATTGAGGGCATTTTTGGAAATTACTAAAATACTAATGTTATAAGGTAAATTGCTTAAATTTTTGTATTCTTGTATGTTAATGTGTACAAATTATTTATTTAATTGTGATCATGAACATAATTCATTGCATGAGTCTTTTTGGGGGATTTATAAAGATTCAAGTGAAAAATAATTGATGTTGGCTAACCGGGACTGCGGTAGCCATGAAAAGAAAGAAAAGAAAAGAAAAGAAAGAATAAATGTTGACTAACCGGGACTGCGGTAGTCATGAGAAACAAGTTGATATATGAGAAATGATTTTGTTGACTAACCTGGACTGTGGTAGTCATGAGAAACGAGTTGATATATGAGAAATGATTTTGTTGACTAACCGAGACTGCAGTAGTCATGTGAAATGAATATGATTTGAGAATTGAATCTTTGGGGTGAGTAGAATTTGTTAAACAGGACCTTATAATCTGTGATTATATAGTCTGTGGGGTGAAGGATATTGGCAATTCCACATGTGGCTGGAAATTGGACTGAGTTGCGGTCGTGGTGGCCTTCCGGGTATCCTGATCTCCTAATTCTGTTTAGTTTATTCGCGTTTAGTAGGGGCTGATAGCTGAATTGCAGTACGTAATGGTAGGCCAGTTACTTACTAAACACTCAAAGGGGAAGTCTCCATGGAGCAGGGTCAAAAATGATTTTGAGTCAAAACTGCATTTGCATAAATCATATTGCATTTAATTATGTGTGAGAACGGTTAATTTGTATCGGATATGTATATGTTTGAAATTGTTTTAATTGTATGAGAAATTAAATGCCTGATCCGGTAATGCTGTCCCCAGATTATAGGGGAGTGTGATTGCAGGTATTTGGAAGATTAATTAGAAGTTACAGATGCAGACATGTTCCAGAGCTATAGGAATAGGGGTTTTCGGCTTTAGATACTTTTGTATTAATTAGAAATAATTTGGTAGTAGTATTTTCTGTAAATTTTAATAATGTAAATTATAATGACAAACTTTAAACTTAATGGAGTGTATTTATTTTATTTGTAAATTTCGTGTTTATGGATTTTAGATAGAAATTAATTAATTAGAAAGGGGGTTACACTCCTCCTCCTCAGTCAAGTAAGGTAAGGCTTTTCACATATTCTATTTTTTCTATTTTTGGTGAATATTTTTTGTTAGTGCTTTCTATTTTGAAGTAAAAAAATTGGACATGTAGCCTTCTATTAGATAGGTAAAAAATTATACTCTTTTTTTTTACAGAAGGTAAAAAATTAGACATAAAATGTACTTTTTTCACCAGTTTTCTTTTTTCACCACAAATTGCTTGGAACTGGTATCATTGAAATAACGCACATGAAGCTTAGGCTCTTTGGCTGTATTTAATAAATTATTTACATGATTTCTTTCTGTATGTGAATGGTGTGTAGCTTAATTGTATATATTATTTTTTTCATTACATAAAATGATTACATTTATGTAGCATACACTTCACTGTCACCTTCAGGTTGGGATTGTTGTTGCTACCACTGATACTTCAGCTCCAGCTCCTTAATCAAGCAAGGTAAGGCTTATCACATATTATGTTTGTCTTTTTCTGCTGAATGTTTTTTGTTAGTGCTTTCTAATTTGAACTAGACTTTATTATATATATGTTTCTGAATTCTGAATTTTATTATATATGCAGTACTATGGAGTCTTAAATTTGTTTTTTTTTTTTTGGCTTATTTAGAATAGGAAAATAGATTTTTTAGGAATCCCAAGCAGGAGATATAAAAAGTTCAATATAGTTTGAATTATATATATATATATATATATATATTATCTGTTCTGTTTTTTATTTTCTCTCTCCAGGGAAAATTTTCTTTAACAATTTGTTTGAATTTCATTTTTAAGAATTTGTTTTTAGTATTGCACTTGTTTTGTCTTCCTAACCTCTCCCATAAAACCAAGAGACTTGTTTGACATGGGTGAGGATGCTACAATGACAGCGTATGAAAGCGAGCCTCATCAACAACAATCAACCTCAGTTTTGTCAGATGACATATATGAAACTCAATTGTTTAGACCTGATGTACTTGTAGAATTTGACTAAGTTTCTGAATATTGATGTTTCCTATGAATTTGACTAAGAAGAAATTAAGGTATTTTTATTATTCAATATTTAAGTTGGTTGGCCATCATTATAGAGTTCATTTTTTTTCTTTTGTATGTTTGCAGAAAATGTGCAAAAGAAATGCTAAAAATAGATCCAAGCTCACAATGAATCATACTACTGGATCTAAAAAACTCAAAAGAAACAGGGTAGAGATTGTAAGTATTTACAAACATGTTAACTGTAGTGAATTTTTTTTTTATTCTGGCAATTAATGTATACAATACAATTTCATAGTATTTGTGGAAATAATAAATCATTCTTTTGTTTTTATTATTGCAGCAGCAGCAACAACAAAGTTTTGGTGATCAGGAGCAACAACCTTAGGAAGACTATATGTCCTTATTGTACTTAGTATTTGAACTATTAGAGTTACTTTTTGAAATTGTAATCAGATTATTAGTATTTGGTGTTTTTTTAGACAGGGTGATATTATTTTGAGACATTTGGCTTTTGGTTATTGACTATGTTTGATACTTTGTGGATCTAATGTCTCTCTAATATAATGATTGATCATTTTAGAATCAATTTTTTGTTGACATGCCTCTTGTTCCAGTTTTGTTGGACTAGACTCTGTTAATTTTCTTCTTCCTTATGCTTAAGATTCTCTGTTAATGCCACTATTTCAGAGCCTCCTTGTTCCACATTGCTCCCCTTTTCTTGCATCAATTTCAGCTCATTCTGCTGCTCCTCAAATGTTGATTCCATCAATTTCTGCTCATCTTTAAGTGAATCTAGTGTGGATTGTTATTCTCTGTTGCACCAAAGAAGCTCTTGTGTTGAAGCAAAGAATTGTGTATTCTTCTCAGTTGCAACAAGTTGGATTGGGTTTGGTAAGCTCTTTTTCTCTATTTTCAATATTACCTCCAAATAGAAATAATATATGATGAAATGATAAATATTCCATGTTTAAACAATAATACATTGAGAATCATTGTTCTGTGGAAGTAAAAAAAAGGAAAACAAGAAAACATTGGGTACTTAAGCATGTTATTGCTGATTGGTTTTCAAAGTGTACCTTAAGTATTGTTTTTGTTCAATTTTGAAACTCACAACTTCACCAAATTATCTACTTGTTACTTGATGAAATGTCAATATGATGTATTAAGGAATGCTAATTTGTTTGCAGATGGACAAGTTCTCTGTGTTGGGGGAGACTATAAGGTATGTGAAACTCAAGCAGCAAGTGAAACTGCTAGAGGAGCAGAACAATTATGTCCTCAGAATGACAACTAGTATTATCTAACCTCTAATCATATCTAAAGTCTAAAGGATTTGATTCTTTTCTCATAAGTAATATGACAAATTTCGGTTTTTAGGTTCTCAACAATTAAATCAAGTTTCTTACAAGTAAAAGAAAAATAAATAAATGCACACGTGATTGTAACAGGTAACTTAATTAAGAGGGAGACTGTGAGAGGAATAAATGGGGAAGGCAAGGAATTGTAAGAGCATGTGATTAGATAATTAGGAATAAATGGGTTTTCAGATCTCTTGAATACTTGAGTACCACTCTTTCATTTTTAAGTAACCAATTCACCAAAAGAATTACATGGTTTCGTCCCTGTGTTGCCTAAAATTCACACGTCCATTTTAATCCCATTGCATATTTATTTCGTCCCAGTGCCTAAAATTCATGGGTTGTGCCCATTCACAAAATAAACTAATTTATTATTTATCTTATAAATAAATATAGAATCTATGCATTCACCAAAAAAAAAATATATACAAACTATGCCCGTGATTACAAATTCTGGATAATTTGTCTTTGTCAATAATCAATGAATTATAGATTACCCAATATGAGTACGTCGCATCACTTGGAAGGTATATATATTTTACAAATGTCATTACTAATCTGCACATAATAAGCTTGGTATTAATTAATTAAAGATATGGATATATATTAATTTGATTGTACATATAATATATAAATATAAATTATGTTGAGGCAGGAAGAGCAATGGCTTTTCTCGAGGAGTAACGAGGTACAGTTGGCTTACCATTGAATATATATATATATATATATATATATATATATGCATTCGTGAATTGTTAAGGAATTAAAAGTAAAAAAAGGCTTTGTAATAATGTGGGTTGATTTTGTTGAAGCTGAGGCAGATGTTGAGCTAATAAAGTGCTTCAACTTTTACAATCCAAATGACACAATTGAAACAAAATTTGTTCCAAAGAAGAAGAATGGTATGCTCTCTGTCCAAGTACTAAATAATATAACAATTCACATATTTTTGAACTAAATTAAAACAGTACCATTTTGGACTAAGTTAAGGGATGTTTCCTGTAGGAGAGACAATGGTTTGATTCATGAAACTAAATAATACAGGTTGTGCAGTTTTGGGGTGAGAGGTTTTGTGTTGAGTTGATAAATTAAAATGAAATTCATGAATCTGCTTGTTGAGTTGGTGACATCGTTCACATTATACCAAGAATATTTGGGAGTAGTATAACATTAATATGATAATTAAATTAATTTTTAAACTCCAAAAATTCATGAATGTACAACATTTTTCTAAAAAAAATTAACAAAAATATAGCGGCGGTTTTAAACCGCCGCAATTTAAAACCGCCGCAATTTACAATAAAAAATTTAAAATAATGATACTGGCAGTCATAACCACCGCTATGTGCAACAAAATTTAAAAAGAATAATAAAATCTTACCGGCGGTTTTAAACCGCCGCTATCTACATTTTAACAATACAATACTATCTTACCGGTGGTCAAAACCGCCGTTGGTCATAATGGCGGCGGTTATTCCGGCAGTTGACCAAAACCGCCGGTAGGTGCTTTAACGACGGCAAATTCAAAGTCGGTTTTAAAACTGACGGAATGGATTTTACTGGCTGTTAAAACCGCCGGTAAATGGCCTCAAAAACCGCCGCTAAGCAGCACTTTTTTTGTAGTGTCACATTATGAATTGGAATAACGTATGCTGCAATTAAGGCAGAAAATCACTTAGCCAGGCAAAAGAACAACTAAAAGATTGAGAAATTGAAAAAAAAAATATCTGCAATTTGAGATCTGTAATTGGTAATTTCAAGAACAACAAAAATAGAGAAAGAAAGAAAGAAAAAAAATTTTCAAAAACCAAAGAGAAAGAATTAATCATCAGAGACTTAAATACTAGGAATCAAGGAATGAATCCAATCAGATTGTTGCAGTTTTTTTTTCATCAGATGATCGATACGGAAAGAAAAATAACGAAGCAGAAAGCCAAATCTCAGAAAAAGAGAAAAAGGAGGTGTGGTTCAGAAAAATATTTGTTTCGCCACTTGCCACTTTAGCACCTCCACACAGTTGCACATCAACACCGCCATCGCTAATCGATAGTTGCAAGTCCAGTGACGTGGCATCACAGTAATCTGTGGTGGAGGATGAGAACACTGCAAAGGGAAGCGGCGGCAATGTCTTCAGCCAGCAGCGGCGGTGGTGTCATCAGCCAACAATGACGACATCAGAGATGGAGGAAGGTTCAGAGGTCATGGTGAGGATAGGGAATCAAGGGATGTTGGTTTTGTTTATTTTACAAAAGGACAAAGTGGTAACTTAACATGTTTTATTTTTTTCATTTATTTTTTTTAACAGAGACTTAACACTGTTGACAGATGGGGTTAAAAGTAATGTAAAAAAAATAGAAAGATGTAAAGTATAATATAGACAAAATTAAAGAAAGATCTATATAATTTACTAAAAAATATATAGATAGCTAGATTAATTTGATAGAAAGAGAAAGAGAGAGAGAGAGGCATTTAATTCATCTAAAGAAAATGCTGTAAAGTATGAATTCATATAACAGGAATTCTATATATCAAGTAACCACTCTTGAATTCCGTTAAATATCTTTTTATTTTTTAAAATTTAAAACCTATCCACTCAACACACACACAACTTATGCTGTGTTTGATTGGGGGTGGAAGAAGAGAAACATAAGAAAAATTGTATAGATTCCATGTGGGTCTCACACATTTTACACTCTATTTTAATTCAAATGTTTTTCTCTTATTTTCATCTTCTCTATTTTTATCATTTAAATCAAACACAGCACAAAAGTCAATTCCACCATTTGAAGGGTAGAATAATTTGTGGATAGTAGCTCAAGAATGTCAATTCACCAGACAAACTGGGAAAAAGGTGTCCATCACGAAACTTTTTGAGACTAGCGGAATGCAGTTCAGCCAACATTAAATAGCGGAATCCAGAATTAGTTTTTGCAACCCCAATTTGCTTTTATTTAGAATATTCTTTTATTTCTCTAGTGACTGGAAGCAAGGGAGAACTTGAGGAACCATCATCTTTCCATTCAAGATTGAAGAAATCCAAATTGATTCTTTAAGATCCATGGTCTTCTCTTCATCGTCTTCTTCTTTTGTTTTCTTGATTCTTTTATCTCTATGAGCTTCTAATTCCTTCAGAGTTAGGATAGGATGAATGTTTGTTTAAACCTTTAGTAATTGATTTTCCTTTCTAAACTCCAAACCTTTTTATGTGATTGTAGTTATTGGATTTGTACTTAACGCTTCCTTTGAATGACTCTGTTTACGATTGATTTATAATTTTAATTCACAATTGGAAAATTAATTGAGACTTGAATTGTTTTGATTTAGTAACAATATATTTCTTGCTGCAAGGAATAGTGTCTGAATATATGCATTCCTTTGTGATTTCTTGAATGTATAGTTTGCCTCTAATTATGCTCGCATATAATTGTTAACAAAGGGTTTACCTACCAAGGAATTGAGAATAAACTAAATTAGAGAAATTGAATGTCAGTTGCATGATTGAAGTGCCTTTCAACAAAAAATTGCATGATTGAACTCATTGAAGGGATTATAAAATTACATAAGGGAGAATTGAGAGAGTTTTGATATATACCCGTTTTTGCTTATTGATTTTCCACTTTATAATTATATTTGCTTGCTATTAATCTTAATTTAAATACAAAACCAAAAATCAATCTTTTTTTTTCTTATTTACTTGATCAAAAGTGTACATAGATAATTGATTGTATAGTTTGTTAAACCTCAATGCTTATGAGAACAACACTCTACTTACTCTTTTGTTTGGGCGTGGACTATGCTTTGCCAGAGGAACCAATTGCACACTTCTACCAACATGTTCAAGGTGCTGTCACTGTCAGTAGGTGTAAAAAGGAGAGATGGTATATCATCTGGAGTGCAGTTACATGGAATATTTGGAAGTAGAGGAATGTTGTCATCTTCAGAAAAAAACAGTTTGATCAACAGGTAATTTGGCAGGATATTTTGTTTTTCTCCTGGATCTGGCAAAGACATAGTGGGTTGAATTTTGATTATTCATTTGTTCAATGGGCTAGTCAAACCGCAGCATGCATCTGTTGATGGTTTTGGTCTGCTCGGTGAATGTGTTAAGACGGTGGGGTGGTAGTCTCGTCAATCTTAAGTGTGATGGTGGGCAATTAATGTGGTATTTTGTTTATGCATGCCTTAGGTAAGTCTTGCGGTGTAAATTGGTTTGAGATGCTTATTGGGGTCCCTTTTCTGGTATCTTTTTATATGCAGTAAATGCTTGTATATACCAAGATGCTAGAGTTTATCAAGGGACGTATCTGTTACATGTGAGGTGGGATGGGTTATTGATAGATGTCATGTATTTTTTGGTTGCTTTCTTTTGGACCCTGTTTCACAGCACTTCTAGTGCTACTTTGTTTCTATTATTTATAATATTATATTTGCTTACCAAAAAAAAACTCTACTTACTCTTTTTTACTATGTATAGGAAAGATTGATATGATATTGTTAAACTATGGATGGATGAAAACAGGTAGGTGTAGGATACTTAGTTCCTAGGGACAAAACCAAACATAGATATTAGGGAGGCCAAGTATAAAAATTAAAGTTCATATACACATCAAATTCCATATGAAATACTCATACTTCAAAATACAACAAAAATAACACATTCAAGAATTTAACCTAGGACTTGAAAATTGTTCAGTAGATCAATTTACTACCGGACCAACATGATTAATTATTAAATTTATGACATAAATAATATATATACTTATATTTTTCATTATTTATATAAGTCCATGTGATTCAACTATTGACCTGCTGGTTCAATCAATGACCTATCAACCAGTACCTAAACCGAGTCGATTATTGGTCTGATTTTTAAAACACTGGGTACAAATATATACTAGTAATTACTCACAAATTGATGGGAATAAGTGTAAATTACCCATAAATAATTTATTATTTATTTATACGTATTGAATTCATTTTAACATCAATGATCAATGTAATATATATAATTCTTTTAACTATTATAAATTAATAATTACAACAAAAATTTGTCCAAAAAATAATAATTACAACAAAAATGTTTGGAGAGAATATTATATTACATGTTAAAAAAATAGTATAATTTTACAGCTACAAAAGATTATTATATGGATGAAGAAAGATAGAAGATAAAAAGATTTTGACAATAGAATAGAAAAAACCTGGTTTGCTTCTCTATCAAAGGTGATACTGAGAAGCATTTATATCTTGTTGCGTATACCGTTCTGTGATATATGGAAGGTTTTGAACAACTAAGATGGATACATGAACACAAAAATCTTATCTCTATATATAAAGCACGATTGACAAAGAACTTGTTCCCTTTAAGTCACATATATTGATATATACATGTGAATCATACAATATTGAACTTATTTAATGCAAATTCAGCGTAAGGTTGAGACTAAATAGGTAACGTGTTTTGCCGTTAATTTTCCAACATTTTTTTTACAAGGTTAGGAAATTAACAGCAAAACCCATTACCTATCTATTCCCAAGGTTAATGCCTGCCTAACTAGTTTAGAGATCAAACAATGAACTTCATCTATGTGCATTTTATTTTGTACAAACTACAAATATTTTCTACAAAAGATAATTTGTTTTTGTCGAGTAGGATCATTATGATGGAAAGTCAAGTTCTTTTCTAAATATTTCACATTTTTCATCTTCTTTTCGTGTCTTGTCCTACGTTCTCAATTTGTTTAATGGATTATCTATTCACGCATCACACAAGATGGGAACGAGATTCATATGCCAATTGGCCTCGTTTCAAATATAGTATAATTTAAATTAATTTGACTTTTCATTCATGACAATTACTATTTAGTACTAGAATCCGAATCACATGTTGCGATTGACCACATGAACAAAATTGTAATGTCTGCAAATTTCAACAAATGGATTCATACCTTGATAGGAGGCAGGTATCACTAAAAGGTGTAGAATTTCGTATCTTGATAGGGGTGAATTGTTTTGTATTTATAGAAGGTAAATAGATAGATTTGATAGGGTTATTTTCCTATCAAATCTGATCAAATATAGTTAATTGTGATAGAGATAGGTTTATCTTCTATCATTATCTTTTATCTTAATCTTTGCATATCTTATCTTTTAGTAAGATATACTTTTCGTTATAATTATTTTGCTCTGAGTCTATCTTCATTTACTCGACCAATCCCTTAACTCGGTGTCGGGCCGAGTGCGAGTAGTACATATGCCCCCCAAGCTCTGAAGTAGGCTGCAAGAGCTTATAAGATTTTTTACATAGTCGAGCTTCATTATGCCCTTACAACTTATCACACTAGTCAAGTTACAGGTACTTTGAGCTCGTGGTTGATCTGAGGATGCTTAAGGTGTCTGGCCGAACTCAAGAAGCTCTAAGCGTGAGGCCGAGCTAAAAATCCTCTATTGGCTCAAGGCGTAAGGCTGAGCTAGAGTCTCAGGTGGTAAGGCTGAGCTGAAGATGCTCTATAGGCTCAAGGCGTATGGCTAAGCTAAAGAGTCTCGGGTGGTGAGGCCGAGCGGAACATGCTGAAAGCACAAAATCAAGTCGAAGATGCTCAAGGCGAGCGATCAATATGAGGATGCTCTAAGCATGAGATCGAGCTGACAATGCTCTAGGCTTATAACCCAAGGTTGAGCTAATGATACCCAAGGTGGCATGGTCGAGCTGAACATGCGCAAGTCTCGAGATGCAGATGAAGACTCATAAAGTGCGCGACCGAGTTGGGTATTAGATAATTGAGGCTAAGTTCGTTGAGTTGAAGATACTCTAAGTGGAACTGGCCGAGTGTAAGGTACTCAAGGCTGAGTTGAAGTCACTGGAGGAAGAATTGGCCAATGGCAATGGAAATGCTTAAGGAAATTTAAGACCCTCGAGGCTTTTTGAATGATTTCCAACTAGTCATAGTGTATTTTTGTTATTGACCATTGGAGGTGATTTTGTCCTTGTTTGGATTTGACAATTCAAATGTCAGTGTCCCACTTCCCTCTTTCGCTATTGTAAGGTTAGGTGGTATTCGACTTTGGGTCCCTTGAACTATGTGCCATTTAGTAGGTCCCAATCATTAATCGGTCAAGTACCTTCTTGAGGGGCCTTGCCAAGACTAAGTAGTGCCATGCCCCCAAAGCTTTGAGTCATGGCAAGAAAGCTTATACAAGTAGAAGTACCCTGCCTTTGGTTCCTTGAACCGAGTGTTGGTCATTTAATTCATGCTGGGATGTTTAACGGTCAATAGGAATGCCCTTAGGGTCAATCCAGGATGTTGAGTGAAGGTTGGACTCGGCTTGTCATTGGATCAAGCTGGAACGCCTAAGAGATTAACTCGAGGGAAAAGTAAGAGGTTAAACCGGAATGTTGTGTGGCTCTCAACTTGTCTTTGGATCGAGTTGGAATGCTAAAAGGGTCAAACCGAAATGCCAAGAGGTGAAGTTGGAATGTCGAGTTAGGTCATTTCTCAACTTGTCTTCGGATCAAATTGGAACGCTAAAGCGGTCAACTCAAGGGAAATACCAAGAGGCTAAACTAAAGTGATGTGTGATTCTCAACTCGTCTTCGGATCCAGTTGGAACACCAAAGAGTCAAATTGAAATGCCGAGAGGTCAAATCGGAATGCTAAAGGATCAAATCGGAATGTTATGTGATTCTCAACTTATCTTTGGATCAAGTTGGAATGCTAAAGCGATCAAACTAAAATGCCGAAAGGTCAAACTGGAATGCCGAGAAGTCAGACCTGAATGCTGACAGGTCAAGCCAAGATGTCAAACCAAAATGCCGAGATGAGAGATTAGTCTGGAATGCTAAGAGGTCAAACCAGAATATAGAGTGTAAAACCAGAATGTTGAAAGGTCAGTCTGGAATGTCGAGAGGTCAGACCAGAATGTTGAGAGTCAAACCAGAATGTCGAGAGGTCAGTCTGGAATGCCGAGAGGTCAGACCAGAATGCCGAGAGTAAAACTAGAATTTTGAGAGGTCAGTCTGGAATGCCCAGAGGTCAGACCAGAATGTCGAGAGTTAAACGAGAATGCCGAGAGGTCAGTCTGGAATGCCGAAAGGTCAGACCAAAATGCTGAGAGTAAAACCAGAATGTCGAGAGGTCAGTCTGGAATGTCGAGAGGTCAGACCAGAATGCCAAGAGTCAAACTAGAATGCCAAGAGGTCAGTCTGGAATTCTGAGAGGATAAACCAGAACACCGAGAGGTCTGACTGGAATGCCGATAGGTCAGTCTGGAATGTCGAGTAGTCAAGCCGAAATGCCGAGAGGTCAAACCAGAATTCCAAGAGGTCAATCTAGAATGCCGAGAGGTTAGACTGAAATGCCGAGAGGTCAGTCTGAAATGCTGAGACGTCAGACCAGGATGTCGAAAGGTCAGACTGGAATGCCAAAAGGTCAGACTAGAATGACAAGAGGTTAGATTGGAATTTTGAGAGGTCAAACCAAAACGCCGAGAGGTCAGACTGGAATGCCGAGAGATTAGTCTAGAATGCTGAGAGATCGGGCCAGAATGCCGAGAGGTTAAACTAGAATACCGAGAGCTCAGACCAGAATGTCGAGAGCTCATACTGGAATGCCGAAAGGTTAGAACAGAATGCGGAAAGGTTAGACTGGAATTCTGAGAGGTCAAACCAGAATGCTGAGAGGTTAGATTGCAATGCTGAGAGGTCAGACTGCAATTTCGAGAGGCCAGTCTATAATGCCAAGAGGTCAAACCAGAATGCTAAGAGGTCAAACCAGAATGCCGAAAGGTTAGAACAGAATGCCGAAAAGTTAGACTGGAATGCCGAGAGGTCAGTCTAGAATGCCGAGAAGTCAGACTGGAATGCCGAGAGTCAAACCAGAATGTCGAGAGGTCAGTCTAGAAAGCCGAGAGGTCAGACTAGAATATCGAGAGTCAAACCAGAATGCCGAGAGGTCAGTCTGGAATGCCGAGAGGTCAGACCAGAATGCCAAGAGTCAAACCAGAATGCCTTATACAAACTTGTAATTTCTTAAGTCCATGTCCTTATGTCTTCCACATGTTAACTTTTTTCCAAGCCAATATTAGTTTGCATGTTAGCACATATATGGTATGGCTTATAGCTTTTATGATGGCATAAGGAAACCAATTAAGAAGAACCGAAGAACCGGTTCGGCAAAGCTAACTTGCAAGATGAAGAAAATGAAAGATGACTTAGGAGAGACACAATGCTGTTGAAGCTAACAACTCTTGCATTAAAGCAAATAATATCTCGGAAGATGGATTGTTATAGAGAAAGGGGAATATCATTGAGGAAGGAAATAAACTCTGATGAGTTGAGAGGTAAAGCACCTCACTTGCAACAAGAACATGATATATATTAGCCATTAGGTGAAAGAAAAATAGACATAAATCAAAGCTGAATGTCAAAACTCAAAAGAACTGAAGAAGATTGCAGCAGAGTGAAAGCTAGATCGAGCAATGCAAGTAGAATTTCTATGTACCTAGTATGACCCACAGAAATAAAATAATATTTCCAATTGAAATTGTTGATGCATTAGGTCTCATTTTTGGTATATATTGTGTTATACTATAACAGTATAACGTCACAACATTCTGTAGAAATTAAAATTCTATTATAAGTCATCAATTGTGGATATACACCATACACGCATAACTATGAAGTAATTAGGAATTTAGTGCCTGGATTTTAAGTTATTATTGGATCTCATTTTCCAATTTAAACAATCGTTTTGGACTGGTTCAACATTGACCTAGCCACCTTACCAAAATTGCAGGATTCTCATATATAATTCATGTTCCGCACCAGATTCCCTACCCATCACTTCATTTTATTTTATAACCTTCCATCAGTAAGTTTTCATTACTCTTATTCAGTACACTTGACTCCTCAACTCTCTGTGCTCTTTTTTCCCAGTCATTGTTGCTCCTCCACCTTCTGTATATGTTTCTCTATACATCCATTATACTACAAGAGGAGGATTGCTTGTGCTCATTCCTTCGTTTTCTATTTATTTGTCAATGCTTTCATGTTTAAAACAGTATTTGTGACTCACCTTTGCATGCTTTTAGCTAGAGCTGGGAGATTCTGAAGGAGCAAGCACAAAGTAACTTAGTAAGCATAATGTCTTTTAAGACATGCATGGATAAATTTTTCCAAAAGTAATTATAGGAGAAAAAATAAGGGAAAAAATGTATTTCTGTAAGTTAACATTAGCTTTTGCTTATACTAATTCATAGAAGTTCTTCGATATTAGATTTTTCTAAAGCTTATTTTTAACTTATCCATGAAGAAAATTACTTTCATTTTTCTTATTTTCTTTTCTTATAAATGTTTTCGGAGTAGTTTATATATCCAAACAAACTCTTAGCGCATGACTGATTGTACACAAGGAATAACTAGTGATTGTTTTATGATTTGTTGTTGAGAAGGCTATAAGTAACACAAATGTAATTAATTTGCTCTAGAAGTTAAAGGTTCAATTCCATGCAGATATCCTGAAATCATGATTTACTCTAAATCCATTTAAACTTCAAAAATATTTTATTTTGAGTTATATAAAAGGGATTTGTACAATATATATATATATATATATATATATATATATATATATATATATATATATATATATATATATATATATATATATATATATAGTTATGAGTTTCAATGAAAGTTGCAGTAGTAGTTCATGAAAAATATATTATTTTAAATAATGTCACCTATGTTGTGGCTCAATCCATAGCCATGTTCTAGAAAGGATGGATCACACAACTAACAATAATAGGAAAGCCCATTCATAATCTCCCCATTTTAGACAACTACTACCATGCTCCCTTAAATTATGTAAGCATCGACGACTATAATTTATTTAATTATAAAATTTATATAAATTAATTAATAACTTTGTATAATTTATAAATTTGTTCAATTAAAATAAACATAATAAATAAATTTATCATTTTAACTTTTAATATTTTTTCGCACACTATATATAGGATTCGTTGGTTTGTGTTTAATATAGTGATTTTTAAAAAGTAATTTATTTTTAAGAGGATTACCATTGTAACTTCAAATTTTATAAGGGTATATTATTTAAATTTTTTTTATAGGTGATTTAGTTTTTAAGTAATTATATTATAATTAATTCGCACAGTGATTTATACTTTGGGAGACCAAATGTGTGCACTTAAAAAATGTAACAATATAGTATATATATAAAATAATTTTTACCTATTAATTAAGTATATAAGTCAAATGGCTTAGTGATTTTAGGAGTTATAGAGTAAGAAAAAGAAAAGGGTTCTTTTCCTATCTTTAACATTTTTATCATTTGTTATTTTTCCACATTCTGCTTCCTACCTTCAAAATTTCACATATTTTACCTCCCTATTTTAATAAATTTGTGCATTATATCCGTAATTGCACGTCAATACACTAATGCCATGTTAGCAATTCATGTCAGTAGTCAGCGTTTTCACATCATCAGTCAACTAATGGCATTAGACAATATACTAACGATAATAGACAATTGGACAAATTGCATGAAAATTGAATACTTTGATGGTCAAATGCGTGGAAAAAAATGGTATGGGGTATAATTCATGAAAAGATGTTGGTTGCATGGTAAAATATACAACTAAGCCTAAATATATTTTACTTTTCATTTTTGTTCATTATTAAGTATTGGGGAAAGGATAATGGACATTAATAATTTTAATATTTATTTATTTGAATTCAAGCATTCAATTATTGTTTATTATGTATTTATTTATTAAGCTTATGAATTTTATTTTTAAAAATGATTTTATATATAAAAAATAAAATAAATAGAATATTTTATCTACACTATTTTTATTTTTAACTTTTGAAATAATTATGGTCAAAATAAAATAGTATTTTTACAATTATAAATGTTTGACTATGTACCTTCATTTATTATATTTATGATTTTTATCTTCTTAAATAACAACAATAGATGCAAAAAATAAAATAAAAAGAATATTTTATTATTTTAAATAAAATATTTTATAAAATAAAAAAAGGAAGTTGTGGCACAATTTTTCCACTCAAATAAAGAATAATTTCTTATTAATAAATTTTTCTATTAGTTATTTAAAAATTATATTAATTACTAGGACATTTAATATGTAGTGAGTTTTTAATGCACACCTCATAAAATATCTTATTTTCAATTTTTATTATTATTAAGAATTGGGGAAAGGGTAATATTAGGTTTTAGCAATTGATTACTGAGTATTTGAATTTCTGCTTTAATTTATTGGTTTCTATGATTTTTTTTATTATATTTAACAATTAATTTTTTTTAAAACAAAACACCAAATGTAAAATGTCAATAAAAATATTTTTTCACTATTTTTTGTTTTTAATTTTGAAAATAATCAGACTTAAAATAAAATAGTATTTTATAATTACAAGTGTTTAAAATCATGATTCATTAATTATATTTATGAACTTGAATTTATAAATAAAAATATCATATTCACAAAATGAAATAAAAAATATTTTTTAATTTTGAAAATCATTAAATTTAAAACAAAATAGTTTTTTTATCATTAAGTGTAAAATTAAAAAATCTCCCCAAACTAGGAGAAATTCAAATATTTTCTTCTTATTTATTTTATTTCTCATTTATTTGATAATTGTATTAATTTTCAAGATATTTTTTGGTCTAGTATCACTAAGTCAAGGCATTTAATAGATAATGAGTTTTTAATTCGTATTTTATACAGTATTTTATTTTTCAATTTTGTTCATTATTAAGTATTGGGGAAGGATAATGGGCATTAATGGTTGTAATACTTGTTTATTTGATTTCATTTATTGATTTACTAGTTACTATGCATTAATTTTTAAATAAAGATATAATATATGGAAAATAAAATAAATGGAATATTTTACTTTCACTATTTTAAATTTTAATTTTTAAAATAAATAATAAAATAATATTTTTTTAAATTAAAAATGTTTGAATATGTGCATTCATTTATTATATTTATGATTTTTAATTTTTTAAATAATAACATCTTTTGAAAACAATAAAATAAAATGATTTATTATTTAAAATAAAATGAAATATTGTTTGAAGACATTTTCCTATTCTAAATGTTGTTTAATTGGTCAATGCAAATCTTCATTTATTAATAATATTGTTTGAACACATTGAAATATTCAAAATAAAATAATATTTTTAAAATTAAAAAAGTTTGAATATGTGCATTCATTTATTATATTTATGATTTTTATTTTTTTAAAATAATAACATCTTATGCAAATGATAAAATAAAAATACTTTTATTATTTAAAATAAAATATTCTTTGAAGACATTTTCCTATTCTAAATGTTGTTGTTTAATTGGTCAATGAAAATTTTCATTATTGTAATTACTATATTTCATTTTCAACAATTATTTAATGTGTTTTTAAATTAGAGATTTTCTCATAATCTACATTTTATTGTTTAATGAGTCATTGAAAAGTCTTCAGTATTATAATAAATGTATTCTATTTTTAACTTTAAATTGTTTAGTAATAAAAAAACATTAAATTGTTTAATATTGTTAATGAATTTCAATTGTTGAAAAGTCAACCATTTTTTGCCTCTAGTTTTTAAAAGTCAATAAGTATATAAGAATAAAAAAAAGTCAACCATTTTGCCTCTAGTTTTTAAAAGATTTGACTTTCAAGATTTTTATTCTTTTAAAAATGAAGACACTAATTTTTTCCCTTTAACAGATGATGTTAAATTTGTATAAATATTGTTTCTTCCTTGTGTTCAGTATTCAAATTGATTTTACACATTCACAACTTCAGCATTCAGAATTCATTTACACATTAACAAAGATGTCTGCTCCTTATTATTGTCCATCTCTCCCTTAGGAACTCCTAGAGAAAATATTGTTGATGGTTCCGGTGAAGGCTCTCATGCGTTTCCAATGTGCTTCCAAGTCATGGAGTTCCCTCATCTTTGATCCTACATTTGTGAAACTCCATCTTCAAAAATTTTCCAAAATCCCCTCCATCCTATTCACATTTCAAGACATGGGTGAATCAAATTCCCAACACTGCTGCTCCATGCAACGCTTGCTAGAGGATCCATCATCCATTGATGATGGTGGCCTCCCAATGAATATCAAGTACACCATCATTGGGGTTTGCAATGGCATGGTCTGTTTGAGACTCATGATTATGAACAAGAATATTCCAATTGGAGTTGAACTGTCCACCTTAATGATCGAAGAATGTAACCATTCTTCCTGGTGATCTTAAAAGAATCCACCCTCTCAGCCTGGATCTTTGTGTGTTTGAGGGGATGCCACATGGGAAGTGGTTTTTTTTAGCAAATGAACGAGTTTGGAGCTATGGAGTCTTGGACTCGGTTGCCAGATTTTAGTTGCGAGTCCCTTCAAATTTCTAGTCTTTTACATCTGCAATACCAATGTTGGATATCTGAAAACGGTGATGTCCTCTTGTTGGCAAAGAGAGATTATGAACTTATATTGTATAACCAAATTGATAATAGGGTAGAGCGTATAAAAATTCCCTTGAAAAAAGTTTGGTTGCACTTTACAGATTATGTTCAGAGTCTGATTTTGCCTTACTAATGTAATTGAGATCCTCCTTAATGGTTTTGCCTTATATTGTAATACAAATCCTCCGCAATGGTTGGTTTTATAAGAAATTATAGTGACAATATTTTGTGGTTATGTACTTTGATTTATTTGTTGGTTGTTATATTGGATGTATCGAATTCTTTGGATTAGATGAGGTTATTTTTATTTTTTATTAATGCATGATTATTTTCCTCGCACTTACATTTTAATGAAGTACTTTCTCAATTCAAAAGTCTTTTATCTATTCTATACCCGATGTTGATGTAGAATGTCATTTTTAATAAAGTAATGATACACATACACCCCATTATTTTAAACACTCCAACAACACCTCTCATTTCTCTCTATCTCTCTCTTCCTATCACATCATAAACCTTATCATACCTATATTTTTTTCCCCTCTCTCACTAGGTGTTACATAGCATTGTGGGTGTATACCAAGCATTTTTCTTTTTGATAACACAACTATTTTATCAGCCAACGTAAATGCTTGTGTACTTGGAATTGGCACCGAAGCTAATTTATTTCTTTTTTTTTTACATAGTAGGGATTTGGCTATACGTTTAGCACGATACATGCATTTATTCTGTGTCTGCTTTGGCTTTTTGTGCATGCTCTGTTTTTGGTTGATACCTTTATTCTAATCCCCTTAACTCCTTCACTTTCCCTGGTAGTAGAATCTTATTTTCCATGGAAAATAAAAATAAAAACTTTAGCAAGACATATGACATATGAATATGCTATATCTTTCCACTTAGGCCTACCAAGTTTTATCTTTCAAATATGTAAGCTTACCGAATATTTACTTAATCCTATTACTGTTTTATTAGGAAAAGAAACTTCTGCTTCAATATCACTCTATGATCTAACAACGTTATTTTCAAATTATAAATCTTCAACCTCGGTTTCATTAACTTTGTGCACTTTTTATGCCATGAGGACTGATGGTAGGAAGGAAGAAAGGTGCCTTTTGATGGGTCTCTTTTAGGTTAATTTGGAAACATTAATTGCAAATAAATAGAGTACTTAACAGCTATATTGTTTTATAACTATACAACGTAATAGGAAGCAAATAACTTTACCTCTTAACAATCATTCATTTTACTTGTTTTCATTCTCTCACTCCCAATTTTTATGCAATTAAAGTATACATTTCATAAAATTTTAACCTAAATCTCTAAAAGGAAAAATGATGAAAATTTACATGTATCTAAAATGGTCAGATATCATTTGGGTCTTGCAAATATATAGCGTTGTCACTTTAATTCTTGAAAGTAAGAAAATTCAAAAAAGTTCATGAAAGTACATTCTGTAAGTCACTCTACTTGGAAATTTAAAGTCTTGTGACATAAATGATAATATTAACATATGTTTAACATCCTAGGAACTTGTTTTGAATTTTTTTAATTTCAGAGACTAATGTGACAATCCTTTATACTTTGAGAAACTAAAATAGTGTTTTACCCGGATCTAAAATGACTTGGACAATCATAAACAGTAAAAAAATGTTTGAAGAGCTGGCATGGCCAACAGCACAAAGGTGGCAAGAAGTGTCAAGAGCCTCCATGACATAATTGGTTAAGATCCTGTAGGGATTTGACCTCTGCTTATCACAGAAGTACTTGTTAACTTTCTTAATGGTCTCATCCAACTTTTCAGTCTTGGTGGGTCCAATAGATTTGCTCATTCCGTTGAACATTTCCTCAGTTTCTTCCACAATGAGAGAGCTACTTGACTCTATGATCCCTTCATTCTTGAGCAGCTTCACATCCTCCACAGTATCTATGATTCCCCGCATCAATTCAGTGTACCTTGTGATGATGAGAAAATCTGGTTTGGTCAAGGCCTCGTGAGCCACAAGGTTTCTCATTATCACTTCAGAGTTGACATCCAATTTGAGCACAGGAAGGTAAAATATGCCCTTTTTCTCGTCGAATTCAATGGCCGTGATGCTGCCTTTGGAGGGTTGAAAATGGATCCCAACTGAGTGAAGCACACGCACAGAAGGGATGATGACAACCACATGAGCTTCTATTTCAGATGGTGACGTTTTTGAAGAAAAGTTTTAAAGATTTGTTGACATTCTGAGTATTGCTTCTAGGCCTTGTTTAACGGCTTGCGGAAGAGGAATGTTCATGTCCTTTAGCCTTTTGAGAATGCCAAGTGTCCATGACAATAGACCCTTATAAGAATGTGAATATGTCTTCAAATTTTGAGCTTCTTATAGTTATAACAGTGTCATAGCAATTTAAATTACTATTGGGATTGCGCATACCTTCTCTCTCGTGTGTTAGTAATTCTAATTTTTCTTGTTCAGAGACCACCAAATGGTACATGAGATCCAAGATATGATAATGCTTGGTGACAGCTTCAGAACATGTGAGGGTGTGAGTCAACTTGAGTGGAGAGTGTTTCTGACAGAATGACAAGAGCATTGAACCCAAGTAGTATTCTTGAACTGAATGAATAGGATTGGAGCTTTCAAGCTCCAAGATCCTCAACAGCATGAAGGTGGGAATCTGGTTCTCCACCATGAATATGTCCCTTATGATGGCATCCTTGGTTAGCTTCACACCACTTATCTGAACATGGGGGTCTTCTAGTCCTTTCATGAAAGAACCAGATACTTTCTCATCCAGAAAGTTGTGGAAGAAATCTAATAAGAATAAACCATCAAGGGCAATGGTGTATAACAAGGTATTTCCTTTGAGGTCCAAGTATTTATGGTAACAAGCGCGTATGAATTGTTCTATGTTGTGGAGTTCCTTAACTAGTTGTTCGAGGTCATGTTTGTTGAAGTAGTCGAGGACCATTTTGGTAGCAAAAACCTTGAACCTTTCCATGGGATAGAGCTCGCGATGAAAGTGGTTATATGGACCAATGGCTATAAGTTGTGGGGCAAAGGCTTCTAGCTTGGCGCAACTCAAAGATTTGGGGACTTGGTATATGCAAACAGGTATTGTGTTCAACATTGAGAGGTTGGTTTCCCTCACCAACCTGTTGATTTGTTTGACCCAAGAGTCTTCATCGGAGTCTGAATTGAAGATTGTTTGAGAGGCCATGTGGGATTTTGCTTTGCCTAATGGATTTACTATACTATGTAATACTATATGCTAGGATGGTTTGTTAGTTATATTGACACCACAAATAAGCCTTGTTTTATTTATAGGAAGGAGGTAATAAGTGAAGAAATTTGAATAATTGCTACAATCATGGCCATCAGTAAAATGTGCATGAATTTGTATTATTTCTTATGTCTTATAATTAAGTCTTCCAATACAGTCTTAAAATACAGTTTTACAATACACATAATTTTATAATTAAGTCTTCCAATATAGTCTTACAATACACCTCTTTCACATTGATGATCAATTGGTCCACAGTTATATAAAATACACAATTTTATAATTAAGTTTTCCAATACCGTCTTACAATACACCTCTTGCACATTATGATCAATTGGTCCACAGTAAATGCCATGCAAATGGTTGATATATGAGAGTGATTTCACTCTCTAAACTATAGGTATATACATCAACTATAATTGCATTGCAGCTTCCCTGCACCAATGAACTAATGAGTGGTGATTAAGATTGCAGACTATTCAATTCCACCCTTCATTAGTTTATTAGCCAAGAAGTGGTTGCGATGAATTCAAGGTTCAGTTATTATTAATATGAGATTAATATGATAAATTTATATGCATTATTTCTATAAAATATACTCATTTGAGGTTAACAAACAAAACATGTTAAATATTGGCAGCTAGATATGTAATTCCACATTATGAGTAATCTTAAAAGTGACCCACTAACATCTTATCACATTGCTATAAAAGAATGTTATTATGACAACTAAATTTGAATTATAAAATAGAGGAGGTTGATAAACCACAAAGCTTTGGTTAATTTATCACATAAGATATATGGATGAAGAGTTAAAAATAAAAATTAAGTGACACTTAAAATATCTTTGTGAGATTAATTTAATACTTTTTTGAGTAAAAATGAATATTTTTCAATATTCATGCGCAATTGGCTTCCGCGTTATTGTTGAGTGATCAACTGATCGACCAAGTCAACAAATGAGAAGTGGTGAAAACGATTTCCCAGACCACAAATATAGCACCACGACGAAGATTATTATTATTATTATTATTATTATTATTATTATTATTATTATTATTATTATTATTATTATTATTATTATTATTATTATTATTATTATTAGAATTAGAATGCACTTGATCTGGCATGGCCTTGCTCGGTTACACACTGGTCACGTTCTCGGCTTTGGACTTGCCGTTCTCAACTCAACCTCCTTGGATCTAGAATAACCATAAGCTTTTTGTCTGGCTTCGAACCATTCAAGTGCATCTACCAATAGATTTTATCCTAAAATGATAATAGATTTTAATCTTGCATGTAGGAAGCATTTGATGTGGGTTTCACCCCAACAACTCCTCTAATGTATTGTTGACATCAATTGATATGATCACTTAACGTGTCACCTCTAAAAATGGTACCTTAGAAAATTTCAAATTACAATTATTATTGCATGAAATCCTATGGCAACTACTATTACAAGACTCGGGTTGATATTCAATCAAAACTTGCCATGTGCCCTACTATTAATTCTTAAATTACAACTCGGCTAAGAAATAAAGGGAAGTGATCGTTGTAACACATCAACCTAACTGAGTATAATTAGTGGACTGAGGATTCTTGAATCGAATTTGCTACTTGACATGCTCAATTTCCAAGCATGCTAAGTTGGGGACAACTATTTTGGATTGAGATTAAAGGTCAATCTGTTTAGTTGGTTACTTTGCCCAAAACACTAGATTAACCCAAATTGCAAGTGTTGACCGAAATCAAAACCTAGGCATAGGATTTCTAAAACATACATGAGAGTAGTGAATCATACATCAACCAAGCGTAAAGTAACTATATTGCTACACCAAAAATGTAACACCCTATTTTTCTATTAAGGAATTTCTACACATTAGCATTATTAGCGAAAATGATTTTAATTCTTGATTGTAAAGTAACCTACCAAAATTCGAGAAAACTTGTTCCCTTTTCAACTTTCAAATGTTATTGCTTTTAACTCCAAAAGAAGTAACATCCTTGTTAACTTATCATTCGTTTAAAAACGCTCTGTTTGTGTGAAATAAATTTCTTAATAAACTAAACTCGAATTTCAAACATCATAACCACAGTAAACTATTAAAGCATAATAGAACTTCTTTTAAACATCCTCAATTTCATCATTAAATAATTCTTTTACACAAAACTGAATATACTTTTACATCTTTGAGAACGAATACAATTTTCAAATGAGTCACATGAATGAGAAAGATACATCATAATACTAAATCCTAATCTACCCTCATTTATAAAAGAAAGGGCTGAGATTCAAAGCAGTGACTCAATGAAGATTAAAACCCAAAATACCCATGAGGCATCCTCAGAGGGATCCTCTTCTTCCTTGAACATATCCATTTGCGTCGTTAGCACTTGGCGTAGTATTCCCACTCCGTCTTCATCATTCGCATAGGGTCAACAAACTTTCTCTGAAAAATAAAAACATGGGAGTGATTTCTCTACCTCTTTGGTCGCGACAAACAAATGGACTTTCAGTCCCAAACAACCTATACGACCACTACGTGTGGTACTCTAGCGATGACACTCACGATAATCCTATCACGAATATCTATCTCACAACATCTATTCTTATGGGCCCCACTGCCATTAAACCTCCCAGGTTATAATGGTCTTACGCAACTTCGTGGATGACGATTGGGAGCACTCGACTCATGTCTGGTACATAGTGACACGTCGATCTCACCAATCATGGATATAGCCTCGTCTTCGTCGAGAATGCCAAGCCGGTTACGTGAGTCCCCCGTACTAACCCTTAGTCGGGTTATCACAACCTGGCACCATTTCCCCAAGCCTCCTTTGAGACAACAAACTATCCCCCGGTGTACCCGCCGTAGTCATCCACTTCTCAAAATGTTTCCTCACACGTTCTCCACGCCACAAGATGTATTCCACAGGGCAAAATGGTTCCAATGGTACTGACAGAAGGATGTTTTTGGGGACCCTCCCCATCGAGCATGGAGTCAAGCTCCATCTCAAATCAAAGACCCCGTCTTTCTACATCCATCCCATCTTTGTCACCAATGCCCACTTTACATCATCTGCTTCCCCGAAGCGCGCGTCGTCCCATGTAAGGTGAATAACACGAACATCCATCGTTCTTCTTCATACCATAAGAGGGGAAGGATCCCATCCCTCCTAACCTCTCAGCGTCATGAACAAAATAACCTTTCAAAGTGGATATATCCACTTGCACACACATGGGTGCCTTGGGCACTCCAACTCATCTATCATACTCATGCATAAGCAAAACCAACATGCATTGCCGAGGGACAACGTCCCTCGGACTCAGATCACAACAAGCAATATATCCCCAGGAAATATCCAACAATTCATATCAACACCGGAGGTCACATCCTCTCAGTCTTAACAATAATTGGTCACGCGCATTTACAACATACTATTACATATATAATTCAACAACCAAGTGCCGAAGGTCACGTCCTCTTGGTCTTTGCTAATAATTTCACAGCGAGAATACATTCACACACTTGTACAATTTAAATTCATCACACTTTACAAACTTTTGAGTCAAACCCGCAGCCACCACAACATCCCAATTTTCAAGTATCATAACTTTTTATTTTTGGTTCCAAATGTCCACAATTTAAGTCACAACCCCTATATACAGGTTAACTATCATACTCCACCACAAAATACTTATTTTGGGTTTTTAAAGCTCAAATTTTAGACGGTTCAACACCCAACCCGAAATTAGTTCAAAAACTCAAGAAAAAGGGTTTAAACTTCAAAATTTCATTCCCAATGATGTAGAAATCGGATTTTGACGAACCAAATATGCAACCCTAGGTCTTAGGATGTAAGGAACCTATTTCTCTGGTCCAAAAGAGTAAATTCCAGTTCCAAAAATTATTAATTTCAAAACAGTGGCAAAATCCAACGAAAACGGCACGAAACTTAAAAATAAATTTTTCATTGCTATAGAAATCGGTTTTCAACGAAATTTATATGCAACCCTAGGTTTTAAAGTATGAGAAAGCTAATTTTGAGGTCCATTACAGCCAATTCCTGCTCCATAATTACAGTTTTTTGAAACAGATGCAGAACAATGTAAAAAGGGCTTTAAACTTAAAAATAAATTTCCCGTTGCTATAGAAATCGGTTTTCAACGAAATTTATATGCAACCCTAGGTTTTAAAGTATGAGAAAGCTAATTTTGAGGTCTATTACAGCCAATTCCAGCTCCATAATTACAGATTTTCGAAACAGAGGAACAGTGCCCCAAAATCCACAATTTTACCAAACAAAAATTTTTCTAAAGATTCACAATCCATTTCCAAACATCCCACATATACACTTCCATATTTAAGAGCATAGAAAGACTATTTTTAGTGTCAAAAACAGCTCAGCACAACCACACCATTTATTTTCCCAAAACAGAACAACAAATTTCATAAATAGCTCAAAACTTAAGAAATTCATAATAAATAGCTCAAGTATTCAAAATTAACATATTTTATATGTAACCCTAGGTTTTTGGACCCAAGGAACTCATTTTTGAGCTCAAAAATACCAACAAGTATACCCATTTTTTCAGATCACGAAACAGTAGCAGAAACCGCACTTTACATACATTGTTCAAACTCACATATTTTGCAATCAAACTTGACCCATCATAAATGGGGTCCAACATAAACAATTTTAGGCTCAAAGAGAGTACAAAATCCTTCCCATACCTTGGTTTCTTAAGCTCAAGTGTTCAAAACAAAATTTCCAACCACCCAAAGCTAGCGCTTGGTGAGCTCTACAACATATCAAAAATGCAAAGAAAAAGGAAGAGAGTTAGTGGGGAAAAAGCTAGAGAGAAGGGAAGAAGAACATGGAGAGGATGAGAGACTCTCACCACAAGAGAGAGAAATTTCTCTCTCCCCCTTGGCTGTGGAGGCTGGCTGCTGCACTTGTGGGAGAAGGGGTCCCTCTTAGCTTATACAGGGGACCCCAAAACCCTAATGGTAAGTCCCACCAAATAAAAAAAAGATTTTTCTAAACCTAATTGTGTTTAAGGGATTGACTGATCTGGGTTTCAATTTTTTTAGCTCTAAAATATTTTTAAAATGTAGCATTTAATTTTCCAAAGATAATGCCTTTGGAATCACTCAATTTGGACTTTAAATGAATTTTCTAAGTCCAAAATATTAAATAAATTTCCAAAATTAATAATTAATTCATTTTAATTATTTTTTCTGAACTTAGATCACTTTCATGCTTAATTATAATTATTATAATTTTATCTAAGTCCAAAATAATTTTTCAACCTCAAAAACACAAACACATAATTACGAAAATGCCATTACTGAGACTATTCCTTCCTTTGACCAGCTTTTACCAGATTTGACCAGATTTGACTTTTGGTCAAATTATGGTTAAAACTTGATTTTATTAATTATCTTCCTTTCATTAATGAAGATTTGACGTCTCACATTCATTTAGTTGCTAACTAGTTCTTTTTAGACTTTAATTAAACAAAACACACTTTATCTTAATTAAACGAATTCCACACCATTTTGTTTAATTACCTTAATTAAATTCTCTAAATCACCAATTACTTTAGAACAATTAATTTTACTAATTAAAGTTATTCTAGACCCATTAGTAAATTAATCATGCTCTTACAAGTCTAATTTTATATTCTAAACACAAGTTCCTCTTAATTACAATAATGTCATTAATGAGTTGACCAAATCCCTTCCCATTGACTTTGACCAAAGTGAGTCTATCTTTGACTTTCCAAATTTTGAATTTTCCTCCACTAATCATGTAATGTCTCTACTTAATCCTTATTGAGTAATGCTTATTTTAACTATTTATATCATTTTTCTTAATTACCCAATTAATCATTAATTAAGAGGTTAATTTCCTATTTAATCCTTAGCTCCAAAATTTGGGGTGTTACAAAAAAGGGTAATATTGTCTCTGGAAGACTTTGGCGTTGTGCTAAGGAATCCAACCCAACATAGACCATTATAAATACAACCAATGTCACTATAATAGATAAGCATTTATTAATATCATCACTCTAGTAGAACTGTCTTAGGCGTCGATGTGTCTTTTATATATAGTTAACCACCCATTTTTACAGTGTCTCAGCCTTATTGGAGAGCCTGCAAAATTAAGAAGGCCTCAAACCTTAATCCATTCTGAAGTCTAGTCTAGGCAGCATTCGTAAGAATTCGGTTCTAACCAATAATCCACCTCAAATATGTCAACATATATAGTCTAAGCATCAAGTTAATTTATTGTTTTTGTATATAGCAAAACATATTTCCAAGTAAAATACCATTTTGGATTTTGAGTTCATCTTCTCATTTATATTTTATTTTGCTTTGCCTTGTCAACTTGAAATATGTTTTATATGTAGTAAACGGTTTCTTTCTTTCTTTGATCAGCCAAAAGTGCATATTTCATTAAAAAAGGATACAAGGGGTACCCACCCCAACATACATACTTTGCTGCTATGATGTAGACAATTTGCGATAGTAAATGGTAATACGGTACCAATAAATTCATACATACTACTGAGAGGGTCTAACCCAGTTGGTGGAGTAGGGTTTGTGAGTTATTGTAAATTCTCCGCTACCTATCTTTGATTCCTAAAGATTAAAAAAATAAACCCATACATACTTTCTATTGGAGCAATTTGCCGACGCTAACAACTTCATCTTGTTATCCAGCATTTTTCAAATTTATTATAGTAGAATTGAAACATGTTTGGACTTGTATACTTCTTTCCAAATCTTTGGCCAAGGAATTTTATTAATAGAATCCCACTGTTGTACAAGGTGTGCCAAAGATGAGAAATGAGTTTTTGATTCATTTTTTTAATTTTTTATTGAGAAAATACATAAAAGCAAACCGGATACATTCGCTTAAAAAAGATAAGAACTAATACCCACACCAGAACTAAAATGGAACTTGCAAGCCTTGAAACATTAATCACATAAAGAACATCCCCCAACCACGCAATTCAAATATAAAAAATTAATCGAAAATTGAAAACATTTTCTCAGATTAAACGTTAATAAATGAATCAAAAAAAAATTTAAACGTTAACAACCCAATTTTCTTTATTTAAAATTCTCTTGACATAATGCACTAAAAGCTTATGTCTACAATCTACAATCTGCTTGCAATTTGAGAATTGAATCTATCAGGAAGTTTCAGAGACTCCAATTCCTCATCATCAATATCCCTGAAGCACTGATCCACCATTTCTTCGCTAACCAGCTCTAGCTTTGAAGGTTCCCACTAGTTAATAAAGTAAAATAGCAGGAAAACATGAAGGTAAAATAAATCAGTTAAATAACATATTAATCTAAATCTATGTAGAAAGCAGATGGTATAGGAGATACTATCTCTTACCTTGGGTTTGTTGTCTTTATCAAACAGCTTTGCTCTTGAACCCTACACATGTGTTTGAGTTGAATAAAGGGTCAAAAAGAAAAAAAGGGAATTAATAGTTAAAGTAGGGTCAATAATTATTGAATATATCCCAACTTCACAACTATTCTGTAAGACTAAAAATAAACACTAGTTTGTACAGAATTACCTATTTTGTACAGAAAATCACAAAAATGTTAAATATTATTCACTGTTCAAATATTTTGCTTTGCATCAGTAAATGGAGTTATTCCAAAATAATTTACCTCATAGAAATCATCGCTGATGGTTCTTCTAAGGATGTGGGCAGCAATGGTGTAATCCTGGTATAGGCATTGTTCAATATTTTGTACACGGCCAGTTCTTATCTAATTAGGCAAAGAAAGTCATATATATATACATAGTTAATAATTATTTGCATAAAAATTATAATTAAGCAAGTTATTTTTTTCGCTTCACATCATACTTACTGATTTCAAAAATATTTTGAGGCTCAAGGGACAAGACGATCACATGGAACTTAGTGCATTTTGTGTCCACTCTTCTGCTCCATTTTCTGATTCCTTTTCCTATAGAAGATATATGTGATTCAAATGATATTTCACACCAATTATATTCAGCATAGGACTACACAAATTAGTACAAAAAGAATAAAACATTTTTTCACATCTTAATATGTATACATACCAAGCATATGATAATTTCCTCCATTGTCCCTTTTGAGAAACATTTGTTTATAGTCTCCAATCTTTTCTCGTAAAAAATCAGAATTAATTAGTTCTCAACTGTCAAGCTGCACAAAATCTTAAGAGGATGATTATAGTTTTTCATTTTAGTTACCTTCTAAAAGAGTTGTCTTCCTTCACATCTGCTTTCTCCGAGAATGTTTCTATAACAGCCGCTATTGGTACATCCGAAGAAGTAACAGTACTTTTTAGGACATTTTCTAGTGTATTCAGCTTCTGTTACACAGAAAAATTAAATAAAATGGTCAATTGAATTGTGTAATAACAAAAAAATTTCAATTATACCGTTTGGATAAAGATGAGATTTTTTTTTATTTGTGGAGATCGAAAACAAGTAGTAAGAAAATTACACACCCAATTTGCTTTTATTTAGAATATTCTTTTATTTCTCTAGTGACTGGAAGCAAGGGAGAACTTGAGGAACCATCATCTTTCCATTCAAGATTGAAGAAATCCAAATTGATACTTTAAGATTCATGGTCTTCTCTTCATCGTCTCCTTCTTTTGTTTTCTTGATTTCTCTTATCTCTATGAGCTTCTAATTCCTTCAGGGTTAGGATAGGATGAATATCTGTTTAAACCTTTAGTAATTGATTTTCCTTTCTAAACTCCAAACCTTTTTATGTGATTATAGTTATTGGATTTGTGCTTAATGCTTCCTTTGACTGACTCTCTTTGCGATTGATTTATAATTTTAATTCACAATTGCAAAATTAATTGAGACTTGAATTGTTTTGATTTAGTAACAATATATTTCTTGCTGCAAGGAATAGTGTTTATATGCATTCCTTTGTGATTTCTTGAATGTATAGTTTGCTTCTAATTATGCTCGCATATAATTGTTAACAAAGGGTTTACCTACCAAGGAATTGAGAATAAACTAAATTAGAGAAATTGAATGTCAATTGCATGATTGAATTGCCTTTCAACAAAAAATTGCATGATTGAACTCATTGAAGGGATTATAAAATTACATAAGGGAGAATTGAGAGAGTTTTGATATATACCCGTTTTTGCTTATTCATTTTCCACTTTATAATTACATTTGCTTGCTATTAATCTTAATTTAAATACAAAACTAAAAATCAATCATTTTTTTTTCTTATTTACTTGATCAAAAGTGTTCATAGATAATTGATTGTATTGTTTGTTAAACCTCAATGCTTATGAGAACAACACTCTACTTACTCTTTTGTTTGGGCATGGACTATGCTTTGCCAAAGGAACCAGTTGCACACTTCTACCAACATGTTCAAGGTGTTGTTACTGTCAGTAGGTGTAAAAAGGAGAGATGGTTTATCATCTGGAGTGCAGTTACATGGAATATTTGGAAGTAGAGGAATGTTGTCATCTTCAGAAAAAAAAACAGTTTGATCAGCAGGTAATTTGGCAGGATATTTTGTTTTTCTCCTGGCTCTGGCAAAGACATAGTGGGTTGAATTTTGATTATTCATTTGTTCAATGGGCTAGTCAACCCGCGGCATGCATCTATTGATGGTTTTGGTCTGCTCGGTGAATGTGTTAAGACGGTAGGCTGGTAGTCTCGTCAATCTTAAGTGTGTTGGTGGGCAATTAATGTGGTATTTTGTTTATGCATGCCTTAGGTAAGTCTTGCAGTGTAAATTGGTTTGAGATGCTTATTGGGGTCCCTTTTCTGGTATCTTTTTATATGCAGTAAATGCTTGTATATACCAAGATGCTAGAGTTTATCAAGGGATGTATCTATTACATGTGAGGTGGGATGGGTTATTGATAGATGTCATGTATTTTTTGGTTGCTTTCTTTTGGACCCTGTTTCACAGCACTTCTGGTGCTACTTTGTTTCTATTATTTATAATATTATATTTGCTTGCCAAAAAAAACTCTACTTACTCTTTTTTACTATGTATAGGAAATATTGATATGATATTGTTAAACTATGGATGGATGAAAACAGGTAGGTGTAGGATACTTAGTTCCTAGGGACAAAACCAAACATAGATATTAGGGAGGCCAAGTATAAAAATTAAAGTTCATATACACATCAAATTTCATATGAAATACTCATACTTCAAAATACAACAAAAATAACACATTCAAGAATTGAACCTAGGACTTGAAAATTGTTAAGTAGATCAATTTACTACCGGACCAACATGATTAATTATTAAATTTATGACATAAATAATATATATACTAATATTTTTCATTATTTATATAAGTTCATGTGATTCAACTATTGACCTGCTGGTTCAATTAATGACCTATCAACCAGTACCTCAACCGAGTCGATAATTGGTCTGATTTTTAAAACACTGGGTACAGATATATACTAGTAATTACCCACAAATTGATAGGAATAAGTGTAAATTACCCATAAATAATTTATTATTTATTTATACTTATTGAATACATTTTAACATCAATGATCAATGTAATATATATAATTGTCTTAACTATTATAAATTCATAATTACAACAAAAATTTGTTCAAAAAATAATAATTAAAACAAAAATGTTTGGAGAGAACATTATATTACATGTTAAAAAAAATAGTATTATTTTACAGCTACCAAAGATTATTATATGGGTGAATAAAGATAGAAGATAAAAAGATTTTGACGATAGAATAGAAAAAACCTGGTTTACTTCTCTATCAAAGGTGATACTGAGAGGCATTTATATCTTGTTGCGTATACCGTTTTGTGATATGTGGAAGGTTTTGAACAACTAAGATGCATACATGAACACAAAAATCTTATCTCTATATATAAAACACGATTGACAAAGAACTTGTTCCCTTTAAGTCACATATACTGATATATACATGTGAATCATACAATATTGAACTTATTTAATGTAAATTCAGCATAAGGTTGAGACTAGATAGGTAATGTGTTTTGCTGTTAATTTTCCAATGTTTTTTTTTTGTTTTTTTTTTGTTTTACAAGGTTAGGAAATTAACAGCAAAACCCATTACCTATCTATTCCCAACGTTAATGGCTGCCTAACTAGTTTAGAGGTCAAACAATGAACTTCATCTATGTGCATTTTATTTTGTACAAACTACAAATATTCTCTACAAAAGATAATTTGTTTCTGTCGAGTAAGATCATTATGATGGAAAGTAAAGTTCTTTTTCTAAGTATTTCACATTTTTCATCTTCTTTTCGTGTCTTGTCCTACGTTCTCAATTTATTTAATGGATTATTTGTTCACGCATCACACAAGATGGGAACAAGATTCATATGCCAATTGGCATTGTTTCAAATATAGTATAATTTAAATTAATTTGACTTTTTGTTCAGGACAATTACTATTTAGTACTGGAATCTGAATCACATGTTGCGATTGACCACATGAACAAAATTGTAATGTCTGCAAATTTCAACAATTGGATTCATACCTTGATAGGAGGCAGGTATCACTAAAAGGTGTATAATTTCGTATCTTGATAGGGGTGAATTGCTTTGTATTTACAGAAGGTAAATAGATAGATTTGATAGGGTTATTTTCCTATCAAATCTCGTTAATTGTGATAGAGATAGGTTTATCTTCTATCATTATCTTTTATCTTAATCTTCGTGTATCTTATCTTTAAGTAAGATATACTTTCCGTTATAATTGTTTTGGTCTGAGTCTATCTTCGTTTACTCGGTCGGTCCCTTGACTCGGTGTTGGGCCAAGTCCGAGTAGTACATATGCCCCCCAAGCTCTGAAGTAGGCTGTAAGAGCTTACAAGATTTTTTACATAGTCGAGCTTCATTATGCCTTACAACTGATCAGACAAGTCAAGTTGCAGGTACTTTGAGCTCGTGGTTGATCTGAGGATGCTTAAGGTGTCTGACCGAACTCAAGAAGCTCTAAGCATAAGGTCGAGCTGAAAATGCTCTATAGGCTCAAGGCGTAAGGCTGAGCTAGAGTCTCAGGTGGCAAGGCCGAGCTGAAGATGCTCTATAGGCTCAAGGCATAAGGCTGACCTAAAGAGTCTCGGGTGGCGAGGCCGAGCTGAACATGCTCAAAGCCCAAAATCAAGTCGAAGATGCTCAAGGCGAGTGATCAAGATGAGGATGCTTTAGGCACGAGGCCGGGCTGACAATGCTCTAGGCTTATAACCCAAGGTTGTGCTAATGATAACCAAGATGGCATGGCCGAGTTGAACATGCTCAAGTCTCGAGATACATATGAAGACTCATAAAGTGCGCGACCGAGTTGGGTATTAGATAATTGAGGTTAAGTTTGTTGAGTTGAAGATACTCTAAGTGGAACTAGCCGAGTGTAAGGTACTCAAGGCCGAGTTGAAGTCACTTGAGGAAGAATTGGCCAATGGCATTGGAAATGCTTAAGGCAATTTAAGACACTCGAGACTTTTTGAATGATTTCCAACTAGTCATAGTGTATTTTTGTTGTTGACCATTGGAAGTGATTTTGTCCTTGTTTGGATTTGATAATTCAAATGTGAATGTCCCACTTCCCTCTTTCGCTATTGTAAGGTTGGGTGGTATTCGACTTAGGGTCCCTTGAACTGTGTGCCATTTAGTAGGTCCCAATCATTAATCGGTCAAGTATCTTATTGAGGGGCCTTGCCAAGACTAGGTAGTGCCCATGCCCCCAAAGCTTCAAGTCATGGCAAGAAAGCTGATACAAGTAGAAGTACCCTGCCTTTGGTTCCTTGAACCGAGTGTTGGTCATTTAATTCGTGTTGGGATGTTTAACGGTCAACAAGAATGCCCTTAGGGTCAATCCAGGATGTTGAGTGAAGGTCAGACTCGGCTTGTCATTGGATCAAGCTGGAAAGCCTAAGAGATTAACCCGAGAGAAAAGCCAAGAGGTTAAACCGAAATGTTGTGTGGCTCTCAACTTGTCTTTGGATCGAGTTGCAACGCTAAAAGGGTCAAACCGAAAATGCCAATAGGTGAAGTTGGAATGCCGAGTTAGGTCATTTCTCAACTTGTCTTCGGATCAAATTGGAACGCTAAAGTGGTCAACTCGAGGGAAATACCAAGAGGTTAAACTAAAGTGATGTGTGATTATCAACTCGTCTTCGGATCAAGTTGGAACACCAAAGAGTCAAATTGAAATGCCGAGAGGTTAAATCAGAATGCTAAAGGGTCAAATCGGAATGCTATGTGATTCTCAACTTGTCTTTGGATCAATTTGGAATGCTAAAGCGATCAAACTAAAATGCCGAGAGGTCAAACTGGAATGCCAAGAGGTCAGACCAGAATACCGAGAGGTCAAGCCGAGATGTCAAACCAAAATGCCGAGAGGTTAGTCTGGAATGTCGAGAGGTCAAACCAGAATGCTGAGAGATCAGACTGGAATGTGGAGAGATCAGTCTGGAATGCTAAGAGGTCAGACCAGTATGCCGAGTGTAAAATCAGAATGCCGAGAGGTCAGGAATGCTGAGAGGTCAGACCAAAATGTCAAGAGTCAAACCAGAATGTCGAGAGGTCAGTCTTGAATGCCGAGAGGTCAGACCAGAATGCTGAGAGTAAAACTATAACTCCGAGAGGTCAGTCTGGAATGCCCAAAGGTCAGACCATAATGCCGAGAGTCAAACCAGAATGCCGAGAGGTAAAACTGGAATGCCGAGAGGTCAGTCTGGAATGCCAAAAGGTCAGACCATAATACTGAGAGTAAAACCAGAATATCAAGAGGTCAGTCTGGAATGCCAAGAGGTCAGACCAGAATGCCGAGAGTCAAACCAGAATGCTAAGAGGTTAGTCTGGAAATCTGAGAGGTCAAACCAGAACGCCGAGAGGCCAGATTGGAATGCCAAGAGGTTAGTTTGGAATGCCGAGTGGTCAGACCAGAATGCCGAGAGGTGAAACCGGAATCCCAAGAGGTCAATCTAGAATGCCGAGAGGTCAGACTGAAATGCCGAGAGGCCAGTCTGAAATGCTGAGAGGTCAGACCAGAACGTCGAGAGGTCAGACCAAAATGCCGAGAGGTCAGACTGGAATGTCGAAAGATCAGGCTAGAATGACGAGAGGTTAGATTGGAATTCTAAGTGGTCAAACCAAAACGCCGAGAGGTCAGATTGGAATGCCGAAAGGTTAGACTGGAATTCTTAGAGGTCAAACCAGAATGCCGAGAGGTTATATTGGAATGCCGAGAGGTCAAACCAGAATGCCGAGAGGTCATACTGGAATGCCGAGAGGTTAGACTGGAATGCCAAGAGGTCAGTCTGGAATGCCGAGAAGTCAGACTGGAATGCCGAGAGTCAAACCAAAATGTCGAGAGGTCAGTCTAGAATGCTGAGAGGTTAGACCGGAATATCGAGAGTCAAACCAGAATGCCGAGAGGTCAGTCTAGAATGTCGAGAGGTCAGACCAAAATGCCGAGAGTCAAACCAAAATGCCTTATACAAACTTGTAATTTCTTAAGTCCATGTCCTTATGTCTTCCATATGTTAACTTTTTTCCAAGCCAATATTAATTTGCATGTTAGCATGTATATGGTATGGCTTATAGCTTTTATGATGACATAAGGAAACTAATTAAGAAGAACCGAAGAACTAGTTCGGCAAAGCTAACTTGCAGGATGAAGAAAATGAAAGAGGACTTAGGAGAGAAACAATGTTGTTGAAACTAACAACTCTTGCATTAAAGTTAATAGTATCTCGGAAGATGGATTGTTATAGAGAAAGGGGAATATCATTGAGGAAGGAAATAAACTTAGATGAGTTGAGAGGTAAAACACCTCACTTGCAACAAGAACATGATATATATTAGCCATTAGGTAAAAGAGAGACAGACATAAATCAAAGCTGAATGTCAAAACTCAGAAAAATTGAAGAAGATTGCAGCAGAGTGAAAACTAGATCGAGCAATGCAAGTAGAATTTCTATGTACCTAGTATGATCCACAGAAGTAAAATAATATTTCCAATTGAAATTGTTGATGCATTAGGTCTCATTTTCAGTATATATTGTGTTATACTATAACAGTATAATGTCACAACATTCTGTAGAAATTTAAATTCTATTATAAGTCACCAATTGTGGATATACACCATACATGCATAACTGTGAAGTAATTGGGAATTTAGAGACTGGATTTTAAGTTATTATTGGATCTCATTTTCCAATTTAAACAATTGTTTTGGACTGGTTCAACATTACCCTAGCCACTTTACCAAATTTGCAGGATTCTCATTTATAATTCATATTCTGCACCAGATTCCCTACCCATCACTTTATTTTATTTTATAACCTTCCATCAATAAGTTTTCATTACTCTTGTTCAGTACACTTGACTCCTCAACTCTCTGTGCTCTTTTTTTCAGTCATTGTTGCTCCTCCACCTTCTGTATATGTTTCTCTATACATCCATTATACTACAAGAGAAGGATTGTCTGTGCTCATTCCTCCATTTTCTATTTATTTGTCAATGCTTTAATGTTTAAAACAGTGTTTGTGACTCACCTTTGCATGCTTTTAGCTGGAGCTGGGAGATTCTGAAGGAGCAAGCACAGAGTAACTTAGTAAGCATAATGTCTTTTAAGACATGCATGGAAAAAATTTTCCAAAAGTAATTATAGGAGAAAAAATAAGGGAAAAAAATGTATTTCTGTAAGTTAACATTAGCTTTTGCTTATACTAATTCATAGAAGTTCTTCGATATTAGATTTTTCAAAAGCTTATTTTTAACTTATCCATGAAGAAAATTACTTTCATTTTTCTTATTTTCTTTTCTTATAAATGTTTTCGGAGTAGTTTATATATCCAAACAAACTCTTAGTGCATCACTAATTGTACACAAGGAATAGCTAATGATTGTTTTATGATTTGCTGTTGAGAAGGCTCTAAGTAACACAAATGTAATTAATTTGCTCTAGAAGTTAAAGGTTCAATTCCATGCAGGCATCCTGAAATCATTTTTTACTCTAAATCCATTTAAACTTCAAAAATATTTTATTTTGAGTTATATAAAAGGGATTTGTACAATATATATATATATATATATATATATATATATATAGTTATGAGTATCAATGAAAGTTGCAGCAGTAGTTCATGAAAGATATATTATTTTAAATAATGTCACCTATGTTGTGGCTCAATCCATAGCCATGCTCTAAAAAGGATGGATCACACAACTAACAATAGTAGGAAAGCCCATTCATAATCTCCCCATTTTAGACAACTACTACAATGCTCCCTTAAATTATGTTAGCATCGACAACTATAATTTATTTAATTATATCATTATAAAATTTATATAAATTAATTAATAACTTTGTATAATTTATAAATTTGTTCAATTAAAATAAACATAATAAATAAATTTATCATTTTAACTTTTAATATGTTTTCGTACACTATATATAGGACTCGTTGGTTTGTGTTTAATATAGTGATTTTTAAAAAGTGATTTATTTTTAATAGGATTACCATTGTAACTTCAAATTTTATAAGGGTATATTTTTAAATTTTTTTATAGGTGATTTAGTTTTTAAGTAATTATATTATAATTAATTTGCGTAGTGATTTATACTTTGGGAGACCAAATGTGTGTACTTAAAAAATGTAACAATATAGTATATATATATATATATATATATATATATATATATATATATATATATATATATATAAAATAATTTTTACCTATTAATTAAGTATATAAATCAAATGGCTTAGTGATTTTAGGAGTTATAGAGTAAGAAAAAGAAAAAGGTTCTTATCCTATCTTTAACATTTTTATCATTTATTGTTTTTCCACATTCTGCTTCCTACCTTCAAAATTACACACATTTTACCTCCCTATTTTAATAAATTTGCGCATTATATCCCTAATTGCACGTCAATACACTAATGCCATGTTAGCAATTCATGTCAGTAGTCAGCATTTTCACATCATCAGTCAACTAATGGCATTAGACAATAAACTAACGATAATAGACAATTGGACAAATTGCATGAAAATTGAATACCGTGATGGTCAAATGCGTGGAAAAAAATGGTATGGGGTATAATTCAAGAAAAGATGTTGGTTGGATGGTAAAATATACAACTAAGCCTAAATATATTTTACTTTTCATTTTTGTTCATTATTAAGTATTGGGGAAAGGATAATGGACATTAATAATTTTAATATTTATTTATTTGAATTCAAGCATTCATTTACTGTTTATTATGTATTTATTTATTAAACTTATGAATTTTATTTTTAAAAATGATTTTATATACAAAAAATAAAATAAATAGAATATTTTATTTACACTATTTTTATTTTGTAACTTTTGAAATAATTAAGGTCAAAATAAAATAATGTTTTTACAATTATAAATGTTTGACCATGTACCTTCATTTATTATATTTATGATTTTTATCTTCTTAAATAACAACATTAGATGCAAAAAATAAAATAGAAAGAATATTTGATTATTTTAAGTAAAATATTTTATAAAATAAAAAAAGGAAGTTGTGGCACAATTTTTGCACTCAAATAAAGAATAATTTCTTATTAATAAATTTATCTATTAGTTATTTAAAAATTATATTAATTACTAGGGCATTTAATATGTAGTGAGTTCTTAATGCGCACCTCATAAAATATCTTATTTTCAATTTTTATTATTATTAGGAATTGGGGAAAGGGTAATATTAGGTTTTAGCAATTGATTATTGAGTATTAGAATTTCTGCTTTAATTTATTGGTTACTATGATTTTTTTATTATATTTAACAATTAAATTTTTTTAAAACAAAACACCAAATGTAAAATGTCAATAAAAAATATTTTTTCACTATTTTTTGTTTTTAATTTTGAAAATAATCACACTTAAAATAAAATAGTATTTTATAATTACAAGTGTTTAAAATCATGATTCATTAATTATATTTATGAACTTGAATTTTTAAATAAAAATATTATATTCACAGAATGAAATAAAAAATATTTTTTAATTTGAAAATCATTAAATTTAAAACAAAATAGTATTTTTTATCATTAAGTGTAAAACTACAAATCTCCCCAAACTAGGAGAAATTCAAATATTTTCTTCTTATTTATTTTATTTCTCATTTATTTCATAATTGTATTAATTTTCAAGATATTTTTTTGGTCTAGTATCACTAAGTCAAGGCATTTAATAGATAATGAGTTTTTAATTCATATTTTATAAAATATTTTATTTTTCATTTTTGTTCATTACTAAGTATTGGGGAAGGATAATGGACATTAATGGTTGTGATACTTGCTTATTTGATTTCATGCATTGATTTACTAGTTACTATGCATTAATTTTTAAATAAAGATATAATATATGGAAAATAAAATATGTGGAACATTTTACTTTCACTGTTTTAATTTTTAATTTTTAAAATAATTCAATTTAAAATAAAATAATATTTTTAAAATTAAAAATGTTTGAATATGTGCATTCATTTATTATATTTTTTATTTTTAATTTTTTAAATAATAACATCTTTTGAAAACAAGAAAATAAAATAAAATAATTTATTATTTAAACTAAAATGAAATATTGTTTGAAGACATTTTCCTATTCTAAATGTTGTTGTTTAATTGGTCAATGCAAATCTTCATTACTGTACTTACTATATTTCTCTTTCAACACATTGAAATAGTCAAAATAAAATAATATTTTTAATATTAAAAAATTTTGAATATGTGCGTTCATTTATTGTATTTATGATTTTTATTTTTTTAAAATAATAACATCCTATGCAAATGATAAAATAAAAATACTTTTATTATTTAAAATAAAATATTGTTTGGAGACATTTTCCTATTCTAAATGTTGTTGTTTAATTGGTCAATGAAAATTTTCATTATTGTAATTACTATATTTCATTTTCAACAATTATTTAATGTGTTTTTAAATTAGAGATTTTTTCATAATCTACATTTTATTGTTTAATGAGTCATTGAAAAGTCTTGAGTATTATAATAAATGTATTCTATTTTTAACTTTAAATTGTTTAGTAATAAAATAAACATTAAATTGTTTAATATTGTTAATGAATTTCAATTGTTGAAAAGTCAACCATTTTTTGCCTCTAGTTTTTAAAAGTCAATATGTATGTAAGATTAAAAAAAAGTCAACCATTTTGCTTCCAGTTTTTAAAAGATTTTTATTCATTTAAAAATGAAGACACTAATTTTTTTCCCTTTAATAGATGATGTTAAATTTGTATAAATAGTGTTTTCTTCCTTTTGTTCAGTATTCAAATTGATTTTACACATTCACAACTTCAACATTCAGAATTCATTTACACATTAACAAAGATGTCTGCTCCTCATTATTGTCTATCTCTCCCTTAGGAACTCCTAAAGAAAATCTTGTTGACGGTTCCGGTGAAGGCTCTCATGTGTTTCCAATGTGTTTCCAAGTCATGGAGTTCCCTCATCTTTGATCCTACATTTGTGAAACTCCATCTTCAAAAACCTTCCAAAATCCCCTCCATCCTATTCACATTACAAGACATGGGTGGATCGAATTCCCTACACTGCTGCTCCATGCAACGCTTGTTGGAGGATCCATCGTCCATTGATGATGGTGGCCTCCCATTGAATATCAAGTACACCATCATTGGGGTTTGCAATGGCTTGGTCTGTTTGAGAGCTACGGCTCATTATTATGAACAAGAATATTCCAATTGGAGTTGAACTGTCCACCTTAGTGATCGAAGAATGTAACCATTCTTCTTGCTGATCTTAAAAGAATCCACCCTCACAGCCTAGATCTTTGTGTTTTGAGGGGATGCCTAAGTCATTCTCATTATCACCTGGAAAGTGGTTTTTCTTTTTGGCAAATGGACGAGTTTGGAGCTATGGAGTCTTGGACTCGGTTGCTAGATTTTAGATGCGAGTCCTTTCAAATTTCTAGTCTTTTACATCTGCAATACCAATGGTGGATATATGAAAATGGCGATGTCCTCTTGCTGGCAAAGAGAGATTATGAACTTATATTTTATAACCAAAGAGATAATAGGGTAGAGCGTATAAAAATTCCCTTGAAAAAAGTTTGGTTGCACTCTACAGATTATGTTCAGAGTCTGATTTTGCCTTATTAATGTAATTGAGATCCTCCTTAATGGTTTTGCCTTATATTGTAATACAAATCCTCCGCAATGGTTGGTTTTATAAGAATTTATAGTGACAATATTTTTTGGTTATGTACTTTGATTTACTTGTTGGTTGTTATAATGGATGTATCGAATTCTTTGGATAAGATGAGGTTATTTTTATTTTTTATTTTTATTTTTTATTAATGCATGATTATTTTGCTCGCACTTATATTTTAATGAAGTACTTTCTCAATTTGGAAGTCTTTTATCTGTTCTATACATGATGTTGATGTAGAAAGTCATTTTTAATAGAGTAATGATACAAATACACCCCATTATTTTAAACAATCCAACAACACCTCTCATTTCTCTCTATCTCTCTCTTCCTATCACATCGTAAACCTTATCATACCTATATTTTTTCCCCTCTCTCACAAGGTGTTGCATAGCATTGTGGGTGTATACCAAGCATTTTTCTTTTTGATAACACAACTATTTTATCAGCCAACGTAAATGCTTGTGTACTTGCAATTGGCAGCGAAGCTAATTTTTTTTTTTTTTTTTTACATAATACGGATTTTGCTATACGTTTAGCACGATGCATGCATTTATTCTCTGTGTCTGCTTTGGCTTTTTCTGCATTCTCTGTTTTTGGTTGATACCTTTATTCTAATCCCCTTAACTCCTTCACTTTCCCTGGTAGTAGAATCTTATTTTCCATGGAAAATAAAAATAAAAACTTTAGCAAGACATATGACATATGAATATGCTATATCTTTCCACTTAGGCCTACCAAGTTTTATCTTTCAAATATGTAAGCTTACCGAATATTTACTTAATCCTATTACTGTTTTATCAGGAAAAGAAACTTCTGCTTCAATATCACTCTATGATCTAACAACGTTATTTTCAAATTATAAATCTTCAACCTCGGTTTCATTAACTTTGTGCACTTTTTATGCCATGAGGAGGGATGGTAGGAAGGAAGAAAGGTGCCTTTTGATGGGTCTCTTTTAGGTTAATTTGGAATCAATAATTGCAAATTAATAGAGAGTACTTAACAACTATATTGTTTTATAACTATACAACGTAATAGGAAGCAAATAACTTTACCTCTTAACAATCATTCATTTTACTTGTTTTCATTCTCTCACTCCCAATTTTTACGCAATTAAAGTATACATTTCATAAATTTTTAACCTAAATCTCTAAAAGGAAAATTGATGAAAATTTACCTGTATCTAAAATGGTCAAATATCATTTGGGTCTTGGAAATAATAGCGTTGTCACTTTAATTCTTGAAAGTAAGAAAATTCAAAAAAGTTCATGAAAGTACATTCTGTATGTCACTCTACTTAAAAATTTAAAAAGTCTTGTAACTTAAATGATAATATTAACATATGTTAACATCCTAGGAACTTATTTTGAATTTTTTTAATTTCAGAGACTAATGTGACAATCCTTTATACTTTGAGAAACTAAAATAGTGTTTTACCCGGATCTAAAATGACTTGGACAATCATAAACAGTAAAAAATGTTTGAAGAGCTGTCATGGCCAATAGCACAAAGGTGGCAACAAGTGTCAATAGCCTCTCCATGAAGAGTACACATAATTGGTTAAGATCCTGTAGGGATTGGCCCTCTGCTTATCACGGAAGTACTTGTTAACTTTCTTAATGGTCTCATCCAACTTTTCAGTCTTGGTGGGTCCAATAGATTTGCTCATTCCATTGAACAGTTCCTCAGTTTCTTCCACAATGAGAGAACTACTTGACTCTATGATCCCTTCATTCTTGAGCAGCTTCACATCCTCCACAGTGTCTATGATTCCCCTCATCAATTCAGTGAACCTTGTGAAGAAGAGAAAATCTAGTTTGGTCAAGGCCTCGTAAGCCACAAGGTTTCTCATTATCACTTCAGAGTTGACATCCAATTTGAGCATAGGAAGGTAAAATATGCTCTTTTTCTCATTGAATTCAATGGCCGTGATGCCGCCTTCCGAGGGTTGAAAATGGATACCAACTGAGTGAAGCTCACGCACAGAAGGGATGATGACAACCACAGGAGCTTCTATTTCAGATGGTAACGTTTCTGAAGAAAACTTTTGAAGATTTGTTGACATGTTGAATGTTGCATCTAGGGCTCATTTAACGGCTTGCAGAAGAGGAATGTCATGTCCTTTAGCCTTTTGAGAATGCCAAGTGTCCATGACAATAGACCCTTAACGTTCTTTAAGAATGTGACTAAGACTTCAGATTTTGAGCTTCTTATAGTTACAACAGTGTCAGAGCAATTTAAATTACTATTGGGTTTAGGGTTTAGGGCTTAAGTGGAGAGTGACAGAATGTCAAGAGCATTGAACCCAAGTAGTGTTCTTGAACTGAATGAATAGGATTGGAGCTTTCAAGCTCCAAGATCCTCAACAACATGAAGATGGGAATCTGGTTCTCCACCATGAATATGTCCCTTATGATAGCATCCTTGGTTAGCTTCACACCACTTATTTGAACATGGCGGTCTTCTAGTCCTTTCATGAAAGAACTAGATACTTTCTCATCTAGATAGTTATGGAAGAAATCTAATAAGAATAAACCGCCAAGGGTAATGGTGTATAACAAGGTATTTTCCTTGAGGTCCAAGTTTTTGTGGTAACAAGTGCGTATGAATTGTTCTGTGTTGTGGAGTTCCTCAACTAGTTGTTCGAGGTCATGTTTGTTGAAGTGGTCGAGGACCCTTTTGGCAGCAAAAACCTTGAACCTTTCCATGGGATAAAGCTCGGGACGAAAGTGGTTATATGGACCAATGGCTATAAGTTGTGGGGCAAAGGCTTTTGGCTTGGCACAACTCAAAGATTTGGGGACTTGGTATATGCAAACAGGTATTGTGTTCAAGATTGAGAGGTTGGTTTCCCTCACCAACCTGTTGATTTGTTTGACCCAAGAGTCTTCATCGGATTCTGAATTGAAGATTGTTAGAGAGACCATGTGGGATTTTGCTTTGCCTAATGGATTTGCTATACTGTGTAATACTATATGCTAGGATGGTTTGTTAGTTATATTGACACCACAAATAAGCTTTGTTTTATTTATAAGAAGGAGGTAATAGATGAAGAACTTTGAATATTTGCTACAGTCATGGCCATCAATAAAATATGCATGAATTTGTATTATTTCTTATGTCTTATAATTAAGTCTTCCAATACAGTCTTAAAATACAGTTTTACATTACACATAATTTTATAATTAAGTCTTCCAATATAGTCTTACAATACACCTCTTTCACATTAATGATCAATTGGTCCACAGTTATATATATAAAACACATAATTTTATAATTAAGTCTTCCAATACAGTCTTACAATACACAATTATTAATATGAGATTAATTTGATAATTTTATATGCATTATTTCTATAAAATATACTCATTTGAGGTTAACAAACAAAACATGTTAAATATTGGCAACTAGAAATGTAATTCCACATTATGACTAATCTTAAAAGCGACCCACTAATATCTTATCACATTGCTATAAAAGAATGTTATTATGACAACTAAATTTGAATTATAAAATAGATGAGGTTGATAAACCACAAAGCTTTGGTTAATTTATATCACATAAGATATATGGATGAAGAGTTAAAAATAAAAATTGAGTGACACTTAAAATATCTTTATGAGATTCATTTAATACTTTTTTGAGTAAAAATGAATATTTTTCAATACTCATGTGCAACTGGCTTCCGTGTTATTGATGAGTGACCAACTGATCGACCAAGTCAACAAACGAGAAGTGGTGAAAATGATTTCTCATACCACAAATATAGCACCACGACGGAGATTATTATTATTATTATTATTATTAGAATTAGAATGCACTTGATCTGACATGGCCTTGCTCGGTTACACTGGCCACGTTCTTGGCTTTGGACTTGCCGTTCTCGACTCAACCTCCTTGGATCAAGAATCTAACCATCAGCTTTTTGTCTGGCTTTGAACCATTCAAGTGCATCTACCAATAGATTTTATCCTAAAATGATAATATATTTTAATCTTGCATGTAGGAAGCAATTGATGTGGGTTTCACCCCAACAACTCCTCTAATGTATTGTTGACATCAATTGATATGATCAATAATCACTTAACATGTCACCTCTCAAACTCATAAATATATCTTCACTCCTCTCCTCTAGTACATTCTCTACTCCTAAACTAATTGTTATTCTACTGATTTACTAATTTGGGCATGAGAGTCTTTATAGGTAGCCACAACCTCTCCTCGACCTCGTCAAAGGACAACATCAATGTAATATGGATTGAATTTCGTCCTCTATAAGTGTTGCATGCGTAGGTGCTACATCAAAACATCATTGATAATGTAAAAAAATTGTACATGGTCATTCAATTATTAATTGTTGGTGATGAAAATGCGACTAACTAGCCATGGAAATGGCTAATCATTGACGGATAATCCCCTTTTAGCGATTTTAAAATGTAAAATCAACATTTCAAAGTTAAAAACAAGGCTAAAAATGGTACCTTAGAAATGTTGGTTTTCAATCAAAACTTGCCATGTGCCCTACTATTTTGAAATTACAACTCGGCTAAGAAATAAAGGGACGTGATCGTTAAAACACAACATACCTAACTGAGTATAATTAGTGGACTGAGGATTCTTGAATCGAATTTGCAACTTGACATGCTCAATTTCCAAGCATGCTAAGTTGGGGACAACTATTTTGGATTGAGATTAAAGCTCAATCTGTGTAGTCGGTTACTTTGCCCAAAACATTAGATTAACCCAAATTGCAAGTGTTGACCGAAATCAAAACCTAGGCATAGGATTTCTAAAACATACATGAGAGTAGTGAATCATACATCAACCAAGCGTAAAGTAACTATATTGCTACACCAAAAAGGGTAATATTGTCTCTGGAAGACTTTGGTGTTGTGCTAAGGAATCCAACCCAACATAGACCCTTATAAATACAACCAATGTCACTATAATAGATAAGCATTTATTAATATCATCACTCTAGTAGAACTGTCTTAGGCGTCGATGTGTCTTTTTTATATAGTTAACCACCCATTTTTACAGTGTCTCAGCCTTATTGGAGAGCCTGCAAAATTAAGAATGCCTCAAACCTTAATCCATCTGAAGTCTAATCTAGGCAACATTCGTAAGAATTTGGTTCTAACCGATAATCCACCTCAAATATGTCAGCATATATAGTCTAAGCATCAAGTTAATTTATTATTTTTGTATACAGCAAAACATATTTGCAAGTAAAATACCATTTTGAATTTTGAGTTCATCTTCTCATTTATTTTTTATTTTGCTTTGCCCTGTCACCTTGAAATCTTTGATTAGCCAAAAGTGCATATTTCATTAAAAAAAGGATACAAGGGTACCAACCCCAACATACATACTTTGCTGCTATGATGCAGACAATTCGCCGTAGTAAATGGTAATACGGTACCAATAAATTCATACATACTACCGAGAGGGTCTAACTCAGTTGGTTGAGTAGGGTGTGTGAGTTATTGAAAACCCTCCGGTACCTATGTTTGATTCCTAAAGATAAAAAAAGTAAACCCATACATACTTTCTATAGGAGCAATTTGCCGACACTAACAACTTCATCTTGTTATCCAGCATTTTTCAAATTTATTATAGCAGAATTGAAACATGTTTGGACCTATATACTTCTTTCCAAATCTTAAGGCAACAAATTTTATTAATAGAATTCCACTGTTGTAGAAGGTGTGCCAAAGATGAGACATGAGTTTTTTATTCAGTTTTTTTTTTATTGAGAAAATACATAAAAGCAAACCAGATACATTCGCTTATAAAATATAAGAACTAATACCCACAACAGAACTAAAACGGATGCAAGCCTTGAAACATTAATCACATAACAAACAACCCCCAACCACACAATTCAAATATCAAAAATTAATCAAAAATTGAAAACATTTTCTCAGATTAAACGTTAACAAATGAATAAAAAAAATAAACGTTAACAACCCAATTTTCTTTATTTAAAATTCTCCTGACATAATGCACTAAAAGCTTGTGTCTACAATCTACAATCTGCTTGCAATTTGAGAATTGAATCTATCATGAAGTTTCAGAGACTCCAATTCCTCCTCATCAATATCCCTGAAGCACTGATCCACCATTTCTTCGCTAACCAGCTCCAGCTTTGAAGGTTCCCACTAGTTAATAAAGTAAAATAGCAGGAAAACACGAAGGTAAAATAAATCAGTTAAATAACATATTAATCTAAATCTATGTAGAAAGCAGATGGTATAGGAGATACTATCTCTTACCTTGGGCTTGTTGTCTTTATCAAACAGCTTTGCTCTTGAACCCTATGCGTGTGTTTGAGTTGAATAAAGGGTCAAAAATAAAAAAAGGGAATTAATAGTTAAAGTAGGGCCAATAAATGAATATATCCCAATTTCACAACTATTCTGTAAGACTAAAAATAAACACTAGTTTGTAAAGAATTACCTATTTTGTACAGAAAATCAGAAAAATGTTAAATATTATTCACTGTTCAAATATTTTGCTTTGCATCAATAAATGGAGTTATTCCAAAATAATTTACCTCATAGAAATCATCGCTATTGGTTCTTCTAAGGATGTGGGCAGCAATGGTGTAATCCTGGTATAGGCATTGTTCAATATTTTGTACACGGCCAGTTCTGATCTAATTAGGCAAAGAAAGTCATATATATATATATATATATATATATATATATATATATATATATATATATATATATATATAGTTAATAATTATTTGCATAAAAATTATAATTAAGCAAGTTATTTTTTTCGCTTCACATCACACTTACTGATTTCAAAAATATTTTGAGGCTCAAGGGACAAGACAATCGCATGGAACTTAGTGCATTTTGTATCCACTCTTCTGCTCCATTTTCTGATTCCTTTTCCTATAGAAGATATATATCATTCAAATGATATTTCACACCAATTATATTCAGCATAGGACTACACAAATTAGTACAAAAAGAATAAAACATTTTTTCACATCTTAATATGTATACATACCAAGCATATGATAATTTCCTCCACTATCCCTTTTGAGAAACATTTGTTTATAGTCTCCAATCTTTTCTCGTTAAAAATCAGACTTAATTAGTTCTCAACTCTCAAGCTGCACAAAATCTTAAGAGGATGATTATAGTTTTTCATTTTAGTTACCTTCTAAAAGAGCTGTCTTCCTTCACATCTGCTTTCTCCGTGAATGTTTCTATAACAGCCGCTATTGGTACATCCGAAGAAGTAACAGTACTTTGTAGGACATTTTCTAGTGTATTTAGCTTCTGTTACACAGAAAAATAAAATAAAATGGTCAATTGAGTTCTGTAAATACTTCAAAATATTACATAACAAAAAAATTTCAATTATACCGTTTGGATAAAGATGGGATTTTTTATTTTATTTTGTGGAGATTGAAAACTAGTAAGAAATTTACACACCCTACTCAAACAGCTAGGCCCCTTGATAGATGGGATTGAGAATAATAATTAATATTTAATGGATGCTATTGTTAAAATATACTATATTTTATTGAAAATTGTTCAAATCTCCACAAGCACAATGTGCGGCACCATCCCCTGCCGGCCAGGCTAATTAATATTCCTTTTATAATCAATGAATTTAGTAACATTTCCATTGTATTCACTCATGACTTGAGTCTTGACTTAAACCACCAACGGGTCTATTTGATAGTATTTTTATTTTTGGTTTCTAAAAATTATTTTGTGAACAATTTTCAAAATTTAAAATACTGAAAACTGAAAGGATAAAAAAATTAAAAATATTATGTTTTTTTAAATAAAAAATATTATTTTAAAATATATAGTTTTAAAAAATTATTCTTATCAAATTTTCAGAAGATAAAAAATAATGCATTTGAAAATAATTCAATAATTTAGTATTATGGCTTAAATGTAATTTTGGTCCTCCTATTTTGCTCAATCCGTAATTTTAGTGCCTCCATTTTAAAATAGAGACATTTGGTCCCCTATTTTAAAAAATCCGCAATTTTAGTCCCCCCCGCCCCCCCTATTTCAAAATAGAAATATTTGATCCTCCTATTTTAGAAAGTTCATAATTTTTGTTCAATATTCAATTTTGTCTACATTTTATTTCTTTTATTTTGGTCCATTGAACACTAGGCCTAACATATTCATTTAAGGTATCATAAAAAAATTATTTAATTACTTACAATGTAAGAAATAAAAGAAATAAAATGTAGGCAAAATTGAGAACTGGACCAAAATTGCGGATTAAAGTGTATTTAATAAATAATCTAAAGATATTAATAAATATATTGTTGTAATTAAGAATTAAAAAGTTTAACTACTAATTAAAAAGCTAAAAAAATCTTAAATCTAAATTAAATTTAAAGAATAGAATTATAAATATATTAAAATATTTAAATTTATTTAACTTTATTATTTATTTATTTATTTCAAATAACGTCATTTTATTTCATGTAACAAAAATTAAAAATAATTGATATTTTTAATTTTTAAAATAAATAATTTAAAAACAAATTAAGAGGAAAGTGTGTGAATAAGATTCGCGTAAGTTATGAAAAAAACTCATCCTACTAAATTAAAAGCTTGTTTTTATTAAGTCATGTTCTATAAAAATTACTTATTTTTTAACAGTTTTTTTATGAAAAAGTTTGGCCTAACTTTCCTTTAAAGGAGGAGATAAGTTCAAAAATAATTGGACAGAAAACACTCTTACTAATGGTAATGGGAACAATATTTAGGGTATCTTACTATTTTTATTACTTGAAAGTCGTAGTCCTATTAATTAGAATAAGTAATTAAAAAAATTATAAACAACTGTTTACTAATAAATTATATAATTAACTATATTCGTACAGTCTCAAACTGAGAAAGCTACTTGACTCTATGATGGGAAGGTCATAGTCAAGTTCACACTGAGAAGAACCTCCCTCTATGAGAGGAAGACAACTTGAACAACGGAGGCAAGGAGGTTTCTGGGGGCTAGGAGAGAATGGAAGAAACCTAGAAGATGTTACCAAATATTTCTTCTCAAAGTTTCCAAAGGAATTTGTGGAGCTTGACATGTGGAGGATTTTTAAAAGATGGCGAAGAGTGTGCGACCTATTCATAGCAAAGAGGGAAGATAGATGGGGGAACAAATATGGTTTTGTGAGTTTTTTGGGAGTGAAGAATATCAAGGAAATGGAGAAGCAGCTGGATAGTATTATAATCGGGAACACAAAAATGCATGTGAATCTACCAAAGTACAGGAAAGACGGAAAAGAGAAGGTTGATAAAGGGAAGTCCAAGATTGAAGTGAGAAGTCCAGAAGGGGTTATGAGGGGCGGATATAAGCTGGTGGAGGAATATATGATGGTCGAAGAACATATACTGAAGCTGTCCAAAGAAAGAAGGGAGTGCCAACTACTAAGTGGCACATAAAAAGTAAACCACATGCTGATGGGGGAGCCAAAAAGCGGGGATGGCAAGGACGGGACCATAAAGTTAATGTGGAATATAGGGAATGGCTAGTTAACAGCTGGGTGGGAAGATTGAAAGATCCAACCATGTTTGATAAAATTCATGAATGGCCTGTTATAAAAGGGAGCAAGGAGGTCAAACTGAAACACATGGGAGATGATATGATCTTGATATCAGGAATTGAGGAATATGAGATAAAAGAAATGTTTTGCACTGAGGGGGGAGAATTTGCTGATTTGTTCACTACAGTGGAACTTTGGAGTCCAGAAATGACCTATGGAAATAGACTAGCGTGGCTCATCTGTACTGGTCTTCCAATTAGCTTATGGAATGATGAATGTTTTGTCTAGGTGGTAAGTGTACTAGGGAACTATGTGGCCATGGACAAAGATACACAGGATTTGAACAAAGTAGACGGGGATCGTATTTTGGTAAGATTATCATCTCTTGGTGTCGTTACGTACAACTCGAAAATTAGAATTAATGGCCAGATATATACAGTGAGAATGGTGGAGGAAAACAACTGTAAGATCATCAAATGTCAATGTTGTTCATGGAAATACTCCAAATCATCATCTGATGAGGAGAGCGCAGAGGAGAGCATTTACGGTATGGAATGAAATTCTTCATTCTCAGAGTTTGATGGGGAATTAAGACTATTAGAGGTTGAAGATATAGAGGGTGGCGAGATGAGAGGTAATGCCGGTGATCAAAAAAATCAGAAGGAGGAAACGACAGTGCTTTATCCGGCAGTTAACACTATGGTCTAGATTCAAAATAAAGTGATTGAAAGTGACCAATTATCTGTCATACAGGTAGAGAGACTTCATGATTTTGGGGAAGGTACATGTGAAGTGGAGGCTGGGTATCAGGATTCAGTACACCAAAAGAGCTTAAGGGATAGGATATGTCAAAAAAGCAAATCAAAAGGTGAAAAGGTGGCAGATGGGGGCAGCGGCGAAAATCAAAAGGTGCAGAGTTTGTGTGTGGAAAAAGTTAACAGTGACAGGGAGGGGCAACAAGGATCTCTGGATAACGTGCTCGTGAAGCTGAAGAATGGGACCCACCAGGAAACAACACATTCCATGTTTGTCTCTAGTAATAGGGAGAAGCGTGAAGGGGCACAATCACGTAAAGCTGAACATGAGTTGGAAGATATTGGGCCGTCCAATGCTAAGGCCCAAATGAGGTTTAGGAGAAGTATCAATGAAGCAACAGCCACAGCCCAAGCACTCTTTGTATGGGAAGTATTAAAAGGTGATCAGCAACCCGTAAGGAGCATACAAGATGGTAAATTTATGGGCTCCATTTCTTCTACAAATAATTTGCATGTTCCACAATGTGAGTCTTCAAAGCAAGGGGCGAAAAGGGGAGCTTGGAAGGGGAAATCAAGCATCATTAGCTCTTCTCAGAAGGGCGGCATTGCAGAGAAAGAAGCCAGTTCAGTATCTCCTCATATAAGTAATTTTCTATCCGACATGCATCTTGAATTGTAAGAAAAAGTTTTGGCTAGACAAGGAGACTATGGAAGCAAAGAAAATATGGGAAATTGGGAGAAAGCTTGGGGTGACTTTTGATGGAAAAGAGGAGGAAGTTATTCAGACAATGATACAGCTTGAAAAAAGGGATGCAGTAGAGGTTGAGAAGAAGAGCAAATGTCAACATGAGGGGGCACAACAAGTTCATCAATGAAAGTGCTATCATACAATATTAGGGGACTAGGGGGAGATTAAAGTGGACAAGTGTGAAGAAAATCATTGTTAAAGAGCAGGTGCAAGTGGTATGCCTTCAAGAAACAAAAAAAGAAACAATTGATGATGGTGTGATCCATGCAATTTGGGGAAGTAATGAGGTAAAATGGTGTATGCAACCTGCACAAAATACAGCGGGGGGTTTGTTATGCATGTGGGATGAAGAAGTTTTTATGTAGGAAAATACCTTTTTGGGGGAAGGTTATATTGGGTTGGAAAGGATATGGAAAGAAGTGGAGAAGAATATTGTACTTGTTAACATTTATGCATCTTGTGATTTTGACAAAAAAAGAAGATTATGGGAGGATTTGAAGGCCTTAAAGAGAACCTCCAACACAAAAATATGTTGCTTGGTAGGTGATTTCAATTGTGTAAGAAGACAACATGAAAGAGAAGGGGAAAATATGAGAAGTCTCGGAAGCGGGGAATCAAGAGAGTTTAATGAGTTCATTGAAATGATGGAATTGGTGGATATTCCGTTAGTAGGAAGAAAATTTACATGGTATAGACCAAATGGAAGTGCGAGAAATAGACTTGATAGAGTGCTTGTGTCGGAGGAATGGTTGGAGATTTGGCATGGGTGTACACAACATGTCTTGGATAGAAATTTTTTGGATCATTGTCCTCTATTATTGAAACACGACTTGGTGGATTGGGGCCCTAAACCGTTCAAGGTATTAGATTGTTGGTTTGAAGAGAAAATATTTGAAGAGTATGTGAAGAATGAGTGGGGAAAATTGGAGGTGCATGGATGGGGCGCTTATGTATTGAAAGAAAAGTTGAAAGGCCTAAAAGAGTGCTTGAAGATTTGGAATAGGGATCAATTTGGAAATTTACAAAGGAGATATAAGGAGGTGGAGGTGGAGCTAAACAACTTAGACAAAAAAGGAGAGGAGGTAGAATTAAGCATGGAAGAAATTGTTCTTAGGAAGGTGTTACAAGAGAAGTTGTGGAGAGTGGCTATGTATAATGCATCTCTTAGTAGACAAAAAATGAGAGATAGATGGCTCTTGGAGGGTGACTACAATTCGAAGTATTTTCACTCTATTATTAATGGGAGGAGGAGAAAGAATATGATTAGAGGCCTAACAATTGAAGATACTTGGGTGGAAGATCCAATGAGAGTTAAAGAAGAGGTGAAACAATTTTTCCAAAAAAGGTTTCAAAGAAGAGATGATTTGATGGTTTCTCTTGATGGTGTGAAATTTGAGAGTATCACAGCGGCAGAGAATTGTGATTTGATTGGCAAATTTGTGGAAATGGAGGTGAAGGAAGCAATTTGGGATTGTGGAAACAACAAAAGTCGAGGATGGGATGGCTTTAATTTCAAGTTTATTAAAGCATTTTGGCCTACTCTCAAAGATGATGTCATGAGATTTATGAATGAGTTCCACACTAATGGTGTGTTACCAAGAGGAAGCAACCATTCATTCATTGCCCCCATTCCAAAGGCAGAAAATCCACAAGGTCTTGGTGAATTTAGACCTATCTCTTTAGTGGGGTGCATGTATAAGATTGTGGCAAAGGTGTTAGCTAGGAGGGTCAAAAAAGTGTTACCAAGAATTATTGACAAGAGGCAAACTGCTTTCTTGGGGGAGAGATTCTTACTATATAATGTCTTGGTGGCAAATGAAGTGGTGGATGAAGCTAGGAGGAAGCACAAGAAATGCTTGGTGTTTAAAGTGGACTATGAGAAGGCATATGACTCGGTCTCTTGGGATTTCTTATGGTACATGTTGAGAAGGTTGGGTTTTCATGAGAGGTGGCTTATGTGGATTAAAGAATGCCTAACTACTTGTTCAATTTCCATTCTAGTTAATGGGAGCCCTACAAGTGAGTTCATGATGCAAAGAGGTCTTAGGCAAGGTGATCCATTAGCACCTTTTCTATTTACCATTGTCGCAGAGGGATTAAGTGGTTTAATGAGGGAGGCAATTGAGAAGAAATTGTTCCAAGGATATGTGGTGGGTCATAGTGATGTGGAGGCTAATCTACTTCAATATGTGGATGACACTATTTTTGTGGGGGAGCCTTCCTTAAATAATGTTGTGGTTATAAAAAGCATTTTGAGATGCTTTGAGTTAGCATGGGGAGTCAAAGTTAATTTTGCTAAGAGTAGATGTGGAGCTATTGGAATTGATGGTTCTTTGGTTGAGAAGTTGCTGAATGTTTTGAATTGTAAGATATTATCTTTTCCTTTTGTGTATTTAGGGATCCCAATTGGTGCAAATCCAAGAAGGGAGAGTACTTGGAAGCCTATTGTTGACAAATATTTGAAGAAGCTAGCATCTTGGAGGCGCAAACATCTTTCCTTTGCGGGAAGAATTTGCTTGATAAATTCGGTACTCACATCTTTACCTCTTTTCTTCTTGTCTTTTTTTAAAATGCCAATTGGTGTTGTGAGGAAGATTTAAAGTATCCAAAGATATTTTTTGTGGGGAAAATCAAGGGAATCTAGGAAGATAGCTTGGATTAGTTGGAAAAATTTGTGTTGTCCTAAGAGTCATGGTGGTTTGGGGTTGAAGGACATTAGAATTTTCAATGAAGCCCTACTTGGTAAATGGAGGTGGATGATGTTCTATCAAAAGGAGACGTTATAGGGTGAAATTTTGGAGGCTAGATATGGGGGTTGGAGAGGATTGATGAATGAAGAAACAAGTAGAGATGCATCACTTTGGTGGAGAGACTTAAAGAAGATATGTGGTGGGGAAAACCAATTACATTGGTTTGACAACTTGATTAAGTGGAGAATTGGGGATGGGAGAAAATTTAAATTTTGGGTGGATGCATGGAAGGGGCGAGAATGTCTAGCTTTGACTCACGCAAGGCTTTTTCTAAATTCCGAGCAAAAGGAAGATCTTATAAAAGACATGGGGGAATGGATAGGAGGTAGGTGGAGTTGGAACTTTAGGTGGAGAAGAGGGTGGTTTGCATAGGAAAATAGTATGGTAGAATACCTACATGATGTGGTGTAAAGTACTCAAATCCAAAAGAATGAGGGGGATGAGTGGTGGTGGGAGAGTGAGCCGAATGGAATTTATAGTGTTAGGTTAGCCTACAAAGCTTTGTATGATCTCCTTTGGGAAACTCAACAAGATCCATTGTTTTCGATCTTGTGGGATATAAAAATTACTCCAAAGGTTAGTTTCTTTGTGTGGAGGGTGTTCAAAAATCGATTGCCTACAAAAGACAACCTGAGAAGGAGAAATATTAATCTCATGGAGGTAGAGGTTATGTGCCCATTTTTTTCATCGCAAGAGACATGCTCACATCTTCTTTTCTCTTGCCCAAAAGAGGATATAATTTGGTGTTATGCTTGGTTGAATGTGGTGACAGCTTTACTGGATAAAACAGAGGATCATTTCCAACAACACATACTGGGAATGGAATTAAAAGACAGAAAAAGAAAATGGTATGTGGTATGGTGTGCAATTGTATGGTGTCTGTGGAAGAAAGGAAATGCATGTGTTTTTAGAAATGAAGAATTTGATTGGAAAATGATTGTGCAAGATGTGGAGTATGTTGCATGGACATGGCTAAAGCTTAAGGTGAAATCGTTTAGCTACTCTTTTCTGCTTTGGTCCATTAATCCTGGTGCATGTTTGATAGATGGGGGAATCCTATAAGGCGGAATTGAAAATATGCCATGCAGTGAAACAGGGCATTAACTACTGCATGCGGGCTGATGAGTTTTAACTGTGGATATTTATGTGGGGTTTGTTAGCATGTTAGGTGCAGTAAATGTATTGGCTCATGCCAAATGCTTAATGCTTGGTGTTGGTAGAATTACACCCTTGTGTGGGACATACAGCAAGTCTTGGGGGACATTTATTAGAACATAGACTTTTTCCTTAGTCTTGGTCTATGTTTTTGGAAACTGTTTGCAGCAAAGTTAGCAAATTGGTGGATTTTCATGCTATTCGACGTTATAGTGGTCACGGGGATGCCTTTAGGTGGGGGAATATTTTAAAGACATAGGCTTTGGTTAGTTGCTATGGTTTTTGGTTTTTGGTTAGATAATACTTTCATCCTTATGCTGGATCTAAATATATTCTAACCATTTACTCCCTTTGTACTGTTTTGGGTACCTCTGGTACCTGTGAAATGAAGTTGTTTGCTGATTTAAAAAAAAAACTTGACTCTATGATGACTGCATCAATTAAGTGTCTATGATTTCTCACATCAATTAAGTGTACCTTGTGAAGATGAGGAAATCTGGTTTGGTCGAGGCCTCGTAATTATAAGTTGCAAGGTTTCTCATTATCATTTCAGAGTTGACATCCAATTTGAGCACAGGAAGGGCAAATATGCCCTTTTTCTGGTTGAATTCAATGGTCATGATGCCACCTTTATCTAGAGTTGAAAATGGATCTCAATTGAGTGAAGCTCACGCACACAAGGGATGGTGACAGGTGACAACCACATTCAATTTCATCTTAATCCACACGTGCTTCGAATTTTAAAAGAAGAAAAGTAGTGTTTAAAGAATGGAAATTTGATGGGATCAATTAATCATTCTTAATTTTTATACTTGATAAAGCCAAGTGATATTAAACAATAATTATTTTCCTTGAGGAGAGAAAAGATTCATGTGATTTCTCATAGAGACTTATGATTTTTGGATATTCAAACGAAGACAACACCCGTTAACATTCATATTTCTTTCTATCTCTTCTTATGGCATCAGGTTACCAATTATATCAATTATTTATATTTCTTCTTTACTTGTCCCTCTAGATGTAAACACCTCTTGCTTGTTCAAATATCTTTTTCCTTTCCCAAAAGATCGAAACAACCCTACAATGGTAATATTTAGGCAATTTTCCTTTCCTAGATGGTGTCACTTTGCCTTTAAAAATCCAATATTCTAATCACAATTCTTCAATCCAATCCACAATGGGATCCATCTCCTACCCAATACCAACCTGACATTGTTTGTCAGCACACAGAAACACCCCAAATTAATTAATAATACCACACAACACACACACTCACTTAAATGGACAGACAAGCTTTAGTTAACTCACTACAAGAAAATATGGAGTTAACGGGGGTTATATTGGGCATTACCGACGGTTAAAACCCCAGGCAAATGCATTTCCTGCGGTTGCTTTTTCCGTCGGGAAAGCATCCGTGGCAAGCGTTTTAGCGGCGGTTTATATTAACCCTCGGAAACGCATGGTTTACCTGCGGTTTTTGAACCCCAGTTAATGCCATAGTCAATACTTGCGGTTTAAAACCCCTGTAATTTACCAACGGCTTAAACCCCCGTTAACCCGCTTTTTTTTTAACCCTATTAATCTGCCAGCGGTTTTCTAACCTCATTAATGCCATAGTCAATAACCATGGTTTATGAACCCCTGTAATTTACCAGCGGCTCTCTAACCCTTGTCAACCTCAGTTGACATGTGAACATGTGGCACTTACCTGGGGTTTATTAACCCCTGTTAATTTTGAGCTTTAGTGGTGGTTTTTATCCCTTGTTAATCAAAGTTTTTTTTTTTTTTTAAGAAAATCTTATTGTTTTTTTATTTACCTAATTTATTTTACTCGTGCATAATATTTTAATCACTATTAAAGTTGCATTTGAGGATTCTTATGTACCAATTGAATCAAACTTTGTATGTTTGCGTCTAAAAAATGCATGTTAGATAAATATTCCAAAAATAAAATAAAATAAAACAAGCAATCCTCAAATTTTATGAGTAAACAAATGTACTTAAACAAGTTATCCAATAAAATCACTAAGAACATCCATAGTTTAGTAACATCCAAAAGAACCCCTAATTAAGAAGTAACATCTATAGTTTAGTAACATCCAAAAGCACCCCTAAGAAGTAACATCCATAGTTTAGTAATATCCAAAAGAACTTCTAAGAAGTAACAAAACATATCCAACTGAATATTAATTTTCCTAAAATAAAAGAGTCAACATCTCTGGTTATCAAATGTAGTCCTATTCTTTGAGCTGAGAATCTGTTGGAGAATGATTAGGGACATTAGTTGGTTGTGCACTTCCTTGGTCAGACACCTAAAATATAATGTAAAACATAGTTAGAAAAAAATTTATATTTTGAAATACTTATAAAATTAATTCAAATTTAAAATATTACCGGTGAAGCTTGAAACATAGCCAAATCAGGAAGCCCTTGACCTTGATAGTTCTGTGCAAAAAAACTCATCATTGTTTCAATTCTTTTATTTTGTTCCTCTATTTTCTTATTTTGTTCAACCATTTGTGATTTCAATTTAGTAACCTGTTTCAAAACACAAGTTTAATCAAATCAATATAAATAAATACATAAATAGAATGGAAAATCATACCAATATTCAACAACTCAATATAATAGTTTTCTTCAAAACTCAAATCCACAATAAGATCTTAATTATACAAACAGATGGCAACAAGCAAAAGGTCCAAGGGAATCACCAAAAGATGCCTAAAATTTTACAAACTCTGCTCAAATCGACTTCAAATTAGATCCACAATAAAATCCTTATTGTACAAATAGTACTTAGCATCCAATATTGCATTTTTGGGAATCCAAAGAAGCTAAAACAACAATCCAGAGAAGCTAAAACCTAACATTAAAATTGTAAAGGAAAATGCAGCAAACTACTGACCTCATTTTGTAACTCTCTATAAGAAGGCGAAGATGAGGATATCCCACTATACGAACGTACAGTGTGTCCAAACACCCAAGATGGGCAAGGTCCCAATCCTAACCCCCGAACACGTCCACAGTGTTCTTGACTTCCTAGAGCTTGAGCTAAGGAATCTTTACTTGATATGTCTTTTGAAATACTTCCACTTGATTCATATGCTTCAATTTTTTCCTACAAAGAACACAAAAAGAAACATGTTAAGCTAACCTCAAACAAAAATTGAGCATTATCATCATTAATAGAATTGAACTTACTCCAATTTCTTTAGCCTTATCATTCACAAATTCTCCATTACCATGCTTGTGTGTTGCTATCCATATTTCTCCCCTACTAACTTTGCGACCACACTCTAATTCCTACAAAATCCAACAAGAATAAAAATTATATGTAAAAAGCAAAAGTATAATTTCATTATTAAAAAGTAAGAAGTATATAGGTTACCATCTTTTGCCTCTTGCGTGCAATGCTCATGGATCCACTTGTGTGGGGAATTGTTTGCTTCTTTCTATTATCTTTATTTTTCTGGGCTTTTTCCTAATCATTGACATAGAAGAAATTTGTAAATCCAAGGAGATAAAAATCAAAGATGAATTAAAAATTAGTTTTACCTTAGTTTTTGAATCTAGACGATAGTCAACAAAAGATGCCCATTGATCCTTATTTAATCCTTCTGGGACCATTGCAATCAATTGATCTCTATTACAGGTGCCATCATCCCTTTGCTGCCACAATTCTTGTCGATGCTCTCTCCATTTTGTGTTAAGTGATTTGAAGACATAAGTTATGTGAAGAGCATGCTCAACTTCAAACTTAACCTTCAAATTATTGGACAATTAAAGTTAACAATAATTTGTAGTACAATTGAAATTATAGTGTAAATAAAACGCATACATCACTTGAATAATGTCCTTAAGTACATTTAGCTTGTAATCTTTAGGATTGTAAGGTATGATCATGGAAAGAATGATCATGGAAAGAATGAATGAACTCTGCTTCATACACATCCAAGGAGGAAGGTTGTAAGGTATGAGTACAATTGGCCAAATACTATGACTAGTGCCCAAGTTGCCAAATGGATTGAACCCATCAGTAGCCAAACCAAGCCTTACATTCCGAGTGTCTGAAGCAAATTGAGGATGCATTAAGTCAAATCTCTTCCATGCTTCAGAATCTCTTGGATGTCTCAACATGCCTTCATCTGTACTATCTGATGCATGCCATCGCATATGCTCAGCTATTTTAGAAGACATAAACATCCTTTGTAAACGTGGCTTCAGAGGAAAATACCTTAAAACTTTTGCAGGCGCCTTTTTTCGTTTATTACCAATAGTACCACCAATTGTTCGCTTACTTTCTGGTTTCCATCTAGATGTATTACATTTCTTGCAAATATCTCTATCTTTGTCTTCCCCAAAGTATAACATGCAATCATTTCGGCAAGCATCAATTTTGGTATAATGAAGGCCAAGCTTGGTAATGATTTTCTTGGCTTCATAGAATGAACGTGGAATTTTAGCATGTTCAAAGGCATCTGCTAACAACTCCAGTATCATTGACATTGCTTTGTCACTCATTCCGCATAGACATTTGATGTGATACAACTTGATTAAGAAGGAAAGTTTCGAATATTTATCACATCCTTCATACAAACTCTATTGTCCATCACTCATTAACTCCAAAAGCTCTGTAATATCATCTGGCCCTATTTGGCTTGCTGTTGGACACATTTCTTCGTCCTCCTCCTCTTCCATATCATCGTTATAAGGATGATGCCCAAATGCATCATTAACAATGTCACATATGGGATCATTAATAAGAATTCTATCTTCATTCCATTGTGGCATTGGAGGTGTTTCAACAGTAGTATGTGCAGTACTTGTCTCCCCATGTCTAAGCCAAACTTTATACCCTTTCGGAAAAGGTTTAAGAATCAAGTGGTCGTACGCTACTTCCCGAGTTTGCCATTTGTTGAACTTGCATTTAGGACATGGGCATCTTATCTTACCATCAACACTTCGATTACCAAATGCAAAGTCCAAGAATTGATTCAGTCCTTCTATATATTGAGGAGTATTTCTAGGCATGTCAATCCAAGACTTGTCCATTGAAGATAATGTCTGTTCAGGTCAAGAGGATCGAACCAGTTATTTTAATGGAATGTCTTGTCAATTGAAAAAACAAAAAAACAAAGAAGACAAAGAGAAAATTCAATGGTGATGAGGATAACATGTAAATGTGCATATAGTTGTAACAATAATAATACTTATAATGAAGACTAATTATCTCAAGACTCGAGTAAGAAACAGAGATATAAGATGCAAATCAATACTCACATCAGTCGTCCATTCCAATAACTTGAACGGTTAAGCCACACTAACATTTTGTACTGTGATACTATGATTCTCATAAGTTTAAGTCCTAATTTTCAAATAAGAATATTTTTAAGAGTTGATTTATTTATTTTATTAAGTCACATAATTCTTATTATATTTTATATTAATTCAGTTTTTTAGTTATAATATTTTTATTCTTTTTAAACATTATTTTTAATTTCAATTTAATTTAAAATTTAACTTTTAAATCATGATATATACTAAATTAAATTTAAGATATTTGGATAAAATAAACGTTAAGATTATTGTAATATTCATTAATTTAAAATTAAATTAAATTAATTCATTGTCATTTATTTATTGTTTATTTTCTTTTCTTTCTTATTTCAATTTATCTTACTTGTATCTTACATTCTTTAATTTCCGCACCGAAACAAAGTGTTAGCACTTAGCACCATTCAGTTGATAGTGCAAATGCCAAATGAAACCTCAATTATAGTACAAGCATATTGATCTCACTCTTCCATTACTTGTTGGCATGTTTAAACCTTTTATAATGTTGGAATTAATTTAAAAAATATATCATATCTAAACCATGAACTAAATCTGTATGAAGGAGATAGATAAAAAAAAAAAAAAGTAGGCAAATTAATTAATTAGATGATATGAAACCCATTCTCATATGTTGCAGAAGAGTGCACAAGCACATACAGTGTGAAATAAATTAGAAAATTAAACTTCTATGAGACCTTAACCAGGGTTGGGTCAAGACTGAATAAATCCTGAAAAGGATCAGAATTGACATGTGCAACTGCTTTTTCTTTACAGAGCCCACTAGGCTTGATTTAAAAGACTTTACATAGGCTAGTATATTATATAAGAGAAAAAACAAGAGCATTCATGTTCCAATTTTTTATAAACAATTACTTGACAATGACAGTAGTAATAATAACCCATAACCCATCACATAAGTTGATTGCTCAAATTTGAGGAGATAGAGACAAATTCTTCTAGATAGGAAAGTGATCACTTAGATAATAATAATATCATGATCAGAAATAGTAACTATCAAATAATATGTTATTGAAAAAAATATAAAATAACAAACTTTAAAGAGAGGCATGCTTAAGGCTCCATTCACCATTAAGAATCCATAGTTGTTTTTGCTCTGTGACTATAATATAAGCTTACACAGTCTAGTTATGGTACAAATTTCATAATTCTGCAAAGCTAGTCTTGAGCTGAATATAACACACGTGGATAACAGGAGCTGGACAGTAAACAATTTAAAACTTAATAGTGTATTTTTACATGATATATACTTGGGCACTTAGTGCCCAAGAAGTGAATTATCAATTTTGAAACGATTTCTAAATACTCTTCTCAACATTCATATTGAGGATAATAAAAAAACCACCATAATAACAGATCCAAAATCGCCCCCATGCAAAAACATAACAAATTGATTCAGTTTTCAGGCCAAAAGTAAAATAATAAAATAGAACAGCATGGATAGAAAAGATAAAAAAACAAAAATTAAATTAGAAATTGAACAATTATGTCATAGAGAACCATTAACCTAAATAATTTCTTTTAAATCGTTTCACAAGAGAGAATATCAGAACAAGAAGCTTTTAGACAGAGCAGGGAAAGGGATAACAGAACTCACCAAAGGATGGAGTACTATCACAATGTGCAAAGACTAAAGCAAGATGATGACTTGCTCTACAAAGGTCTGTTAAAGTAGTTGCCACTAGTTAGTTTAGTCTTACAAGGTTATAAATTATAAAAACACCATGCTTATAAATTAGAAGAATAATAGAGGCATAATTGACAATTGCGAAAAAACTTCATAGAATAAAAACCATATGCCTTGTCTTGTACACAAAAGTTTAAAAAATGATTGAAATGGTGAAAGCAACATAGCAATCTTCAACTCTTACCTAGTAGGATGAGTTGGAGGACCCGGACGTTCACCAAAACCAGCAATAGACTCAAGTATCTCTTGTCCTATTTTATCACTTGATCCTGAAAAACAATGATACAAAAGCAAACATTAACAAACTAGTTAGAACACATAATCCATAACAACCTGCAATCCTAAATACTTTACTAAAATTCCTTCCCTACACAAACAATCAAATAAATTTGCAAAAAGTCATAGTTTTCACATTAGCTTCCACTTCCGCACTTATCCTCTACCACAACTTGCACATTAATTCCCTCCCACCTTCCACATCCCTCTCCCAAAGAAGCCTGCGGATTAAAACACTATAATTCACCAAATTAGAAATCACAACACTCTTAAGCATTTAATCAAACACCTTGTGCGCATCTATTGTGTGTGTAGTGGGGACCATGAATATTGCCAAACTAATCCATCGAACAGTTGTAGTAGACCAAAGAGGGAACGAAACACACGCATGGTGTGAGGGGCTCGAGAAGATGAAGACGTCACACGAAGGTGGAGAAAGTGCGACTGAAAGAGACTTGAGAAGAGAATGGCGCAATGAGATGAAGAGCAATTGGTAGGAATCAAAAATTGAAGGAGACATCGCATGGTGTGAAGACCCCCAACGGCGCCGTCGACTCATCCCCTTCCAAAACGGGGTTTGGGGAAAACCCCAATAAGAAGCTGGGAATAATAACATCGCAACAGGGAGAGCCCAAATGCCCCGTTATGGAACCTCACGGCGAAAAGGAAACGACGACGTGAAAGGAGTTCCCCTTGCGACGCATGGAAGGCAGTGATGATTCTCGTGAATGGGGATTTTCTCAGTAGTTTTTGAAGCACAAAAGCCATTGAATTGAATGGAATCGGAAGCAAGCAAGGTTGTTAGGGTTTTTCTTTGTAAAGACATGTATGAACAGTTATAGATGAAGTGAAAGCATAACAATGAAAGTGAAATAGAGCAAGTGAAAAAAAAAAGTTTACCAGAGAAGACTTTCACTGAATCAAGTCTCTTACTACAGAAAGGGAACAGGAAAAAGTGAAAGCTAAAGGGGTAAAGGCAAAAGGTGAAAACAGGGTAAAGGAAGAGAGAGGTAAAGGCAATTCTAAAATTTCGTCAATTAGTGAATGCGGGAATGGAAAATTGAAACGCGCGCAGAGATTAAAAAAATTAACCATGGTTTAAACAAAAACGTGGGTAAGTACCTGCGGCTATAACAAAAACTGTTGGTACTTAACTACGGCTAGAGAAACCTCCTTTAATGTTATAACTTTCCTACGTTTTCTATAACCGTAGTTAAATTTTCCCCGTTAAATCCATGTTTTTTTGTAGTGACTGATTGCACACAAGGAGAATGGAGAAGAAGAGAGGGGTGTGTGGGTTTATAACTAAAGCTTTAGTTAACTGATTGTACACAAGGAATAGCTAGTGATTTTTTTATGATTTGTTGTTGAGAAGCCTATAAGTAACACAAATGTAATTAATTTGCTCTAGAAGTTAAAGGTTCAATTCCATGCAGACATCCTGAAATCATTTTTTTACTCTAAATCCATTTAAACTTGAAAAATATATTATTTTGAGTTATATAAAAGGGATTTGTTGTAAAAAAAACATATATTATGAGTATATATATATATATATATATATATATATATATATATATATATATATATATATATATATATATATATAGTTATGAGTATCAACTAAAGTTGCGGTAGTAGTTCATGAAAAATATATTATTTTAAATAATGTAACCTATGTTGTGGCTCAATCCATAGCCATGTTTTAGCAAGGATGGATCACACAACTAACAATAATAGGAAAGCCCATTCATAATCTCCTCATTTTAGACAACTACTACAATGCTCCCTTAAATTATGGGAGCATTGACGACTATAATTTATTTAATTATATAATTATAAAATTTATATAAATTAATTAATAATTTTGTATAATTTATAAATTTGTTCAATTAAAATAAACATAATAAATAAATTTATCATTTTAACTTTTAATATTTTTTCTTACAATATATATAGGACTTGTTTGTTTGTGTTTAATATAGTGATTTTTAAAAAGTGATTTTATTTTTAAGAGGATTACCATTGTAATTTCAAATTTTATAAGGATATATTATTTTAAATTTTTTATAAGTGATTTAGTTTATAAGTAATTATATTATAATTAATTCGCACAGTGATTTATACTTTGGGAGACCAAATGTGCACTTAGCAAATGTAACAATAGTATATATATAAAATAGTTTTTACCTATTAGGAGTTGTAGAGTAAGAAAAAGAAAATGGTTCTTATCCCATCTTTAACATTTTTATCATTTATTATTTTTCCACATTCTGCCTCCTACCTTCAAAGTTTCACACATTTTACCTCCTTATTTTAATAAATTCACGCATTTTACCCCTGATTGCACGTCAGTACGCTAATGCCATGTTAGCAATTCATGTCAGTAGCCAATGTTTTCACATCATCAGTCAACTAATGGCAATAGACAATAAACTAACGATAATAGACAATTGGACAAATTGCATGAAAATTGAATACTGTGATGGTCAAATGCGTGGAAGAAAATGGTATGTGGTATAATTTGGGAAATGATGTTGTTTGGATGGTAAAATATATAACTAAGCTTAAATATTTTACTTTTCATTTTTGTTCATTATTAAATGAGGTTGGCATTATTTTTTTATTTTTCAATTACTGTATATTTAGCGAATTAGCTCAATATACTTTTCATTATTTAATCTTATAAAAAAACATTTTAATTATTTTTTACGTATAACACTCTGTACTTTTCCGATTTCACAAACGTAGTTGACACTCTTAACAAAAATGGGCCAATGGTTATACTTGCACTCTTGTAGTTTTTACGAATTATGTCCGATCGATATCCTTCTATTAATTTTATTAATATAGTATTTATATAAATATACTAATATTTTTCTTATATAATATTAATTATTATATTCATTAAATATAATATATTTATTGAATTTAATAAATATAATGATAATATATAAACGTGTAACTTTTTAATTGAATTTATATATAAAAATTATTATTAAATAAAAAGTAATTATAACAAGATTATATATATAGAGAGAGAGAGGGATCAAATTATACCGGTATAACTTTGATCAACTATTACATCATTTAATAACTTTCAATTGTATGATATTTTCTTAAAACCCACATTTGGATTAAAAGTTCCTTTCACATAAATCATATAGACAAAATTTCATATTAATCTAAAATTCTTTGTTACCTCATTCATATAGATTAAAATCGACGTAATATAAACTTTTCAAAATATATTAAAATATGAATCATTTGATTACTTTCTTATTGTTGTTCAATTTTGACAAAATTTGACATAGGCAATCTTGGTAATATGTAGATACAATTCAACGGTTGGATCGATTAAAATCACATTCTATATCAAATTACTGAATGGTGTAATAGTTGTTCAAGTTACACCAGTATAATTTGATCCCTCGTCATATATATATATATATATATATATATATATATAATGTGGGGATGGTGTAAGTGTGTGGGAGGTTGGTGTGGGTGGTCAGGTGGGCGTGTGGATATGGATGTGTGTGGCCACGTGAAAATTCAAACCTGCTTTTTAAAAAGAAATAAAAGAAAATTCTCTATTTACTTATTTAGAGCAGGAGAGATAACACTCTTCAAACAGAAAAAACAATTAGAAAGCCATGAACTGTCTACTAGTTTTTTTTTTTTTTTTTGGTAGTACTGTCTACTAGTCATTGAAAGCTTTGAATATTTGATTCAGTGTTACTAGCATGCCATAGGCATTTTCTTCACAGCACATGCAATGGCCACCTTCTCCCCTACTCACCAGGCCACAATTTATTATCTAATGGTTGGATAACAATAACCTTTTGTCAATTATCTTTAGTAAAGTGGGACAAAGACCTAAGATATATAACGTGTACAATGGCTATTAATTCTTTCACCTATATAATACATGTAATCACAATTATATCTTCACCCGCCGTTAACGTTATATTAATCAACTATCAATTGGATCTCATGATAAGTTTGTATAAAAGCTAGAGGATCTCATGGTACATGTCGATGAACGTTATAAAACAATGATATAAATAAAGTATGAAAATGGTGCAAAGTATATTGTATTAATGAATTATTTTAAGGAAATCTACTGAATCACTAAATTATTTAAAATCTCTTCAAATATAGTCTGAGTTGCATCGTGTAATCCTTAGAGTGATTATTGCAGGTTTGCAATCATTATTCTATTTTTCCTATGAGGAGCAAATGAACCATTGATAACGCTCATAATTAGATTTACTTGTGCATGATATATGATATTATTTGACTTGTTAATACTTAATTTTGTACTTTAATAACGTGAATATGAGCTAAATTTATATAAATACTTTTCATATTTTATTTGGGATATATATTATAACATTAATATTTTTTTTTCTATTCGTAGTTTTTTTTTTTACATGCTAAATTGGATCTTAGAAGGATGAAGGATAGATATAAGTAGGTGAGAAAAATACTAGAGTCCAAAAGTCTCAAGAAAAAGAAAAAGGAAAAAAACTCTAAAGAGATCCAGAAAAGTCAAGAAAAATGAAGAATGCTCAAGAATAAGCTTGTCAGCTTGTGCCATGGTATAGGATGTCAATTACGTCATGCCATAGTATGTGATTTTAATGGGAAATTAATGAATCTATGTCGCGGCATGAATAGCTCATGCCATGCCACGACTTTGGCACGTGTAGCAATGTGAACTATTAAAAGTTTCATTGTCATGCCAAAGCGTACATACACTATTGAATGAGCCCACTAATGCAAAAGAAGTAACCTATTAGGTCCTTTTTACTTCTCTCTAAATAGGGATTATTAGGTCAAATCCTAAAACATAGAGGGGGAGGAAGAAAGAATCATTCTTGGAGACAAAGCGAGCTGGGAGTTATAATTAACAAATAAAGAGGGAAGAGTTTTAAAGGAGGATTTGAGATCATTAAAGAAACCTATAAGCTTTTCTTTCTCCCTTTTTATTTTATTCCTTTTGTTCTGATTATGAGAACTACATTGATCATATGTTTTTTTTGTTATTATGGATAGCTAAATTTTAAAAACTTGTTGCAGTTTTCCCGAATAATGCATTTATACGAGTCACGCAAGTAATAAAGAGTAGAGTATGAATAGCGTTACCTTAGAAATCGATTTCCCTAATGTTTTCCAACTATTAACCAATTAATTGAATCTTTTTTCTTTTTTGGTCAGCCCAATTAATCGAATCTATTCAAGCAACGATATACATATGAGCAAAAGAGTTAGGAAAAAAACTGAAAATAAAAAATGTTAATTGTATCATGTTGAGATTGAGAGAAAGTAACAATTTCTTAGAGATTAAAGATCCATTTTCATCTTCTACTTCAATTGGGTATATGTAAAATTTTCTTAAATTAATTATGGCTAAATGTTATTTTTGGTCCTTTATGTTTTAGTGTTTTTTCATTTTGGTACATAACGTTTTAAAAGTTTCGTTCTGGTCCTTTATGTTTTCAAAAGATATCGTTTTAGTCCTTTATTGAATTTTCCATTTAAAACATTAGCATTTTGTTAACATTTTAATTTTAAAATAATTAACTTAACAAAATGACGACTAAAAACTGTCACTATCTTTATTTTATTTTAAAAATTATAAATCACTAAATAATACTCAAATGTCCAAGCTCTTCCCTGTCTCAGCGTAAACCCTCCTTCTCCCCTTTCTTCTATGCGCAGCCGTAGGTCACTTTCCTCACCACTTCTTGCTCCAACGAATCCAATGGCCTTCTCAACTACCACTTGATCTTCCCCCAAACTTTCTCTCTCTCTCCATCCCTTTCCTCTCCTTCTTCCTCCTCCTCCTCCACTTCTACATCCTCATCACCACCACGCAACACCACTTCTCCCTCGTCACCACCAAACTCGCCTCCTACCTCAACCTCTCCCCCAACATGGCCACCATCACCCTCCTCTCCCTTGGTAACGGCGCCCCCGATGTCTTCTCCTCCCTTGGCACCCTCTATGTCGGCCAGTACCGCACTAGCTTCGGCATTGGTTTGGGCAGATCTGAGTTGGTTTTGTTTATGGGTTTTTTGTTTATCAGATTTGGTTTGAGTATATCTGTGGTTGAGGGAGCTAGGTTTATAATTTTTAAAATAAAATAAAGATAGCAGCGGTTTTTAGCCGCCACTATTTTAAATTAATTATTTCAAAATTTAAATGTTAACGGAATACTAACGTTTTAAATGGAAAATTGAAAAAATGACCAAAATCATACATTTCGAAAACATAAAGGACCAGAACGAAACTATTAAAATGTTATGTACAAAAACAAAACAACACAAAAACATAAAGGACTAAAAGTAACATTTAGCCATTAATTATCTATGAATTAAGTTTGTCAGCAAACTTTGATTTAGTTAAAATCCTATGTCAGATCAATTAATCTTATGTTCTTTTCCTAAAGTACCGTGTTTGCATGAGTTCTAGTTTCAAAGTATACAAGTATTAAGATTGGGTTTCCAAATTGGCTATGCAAGGTAAATAGGTAAAATTATATTTCTAACATTTGTTATTCATTAAATTAAACAACTCATACAACAATTTATATAATATTTTATTACATCTCATTTTCTCTCTTTCTCTTATTTGTATAAATTGTTGTACAAATTAATGTATATTGTTCTATTTCTATCTTATTGGCTAATTAACTTACTCAAAAATCTTATATATAAAAGTTGTTAAGTATATAAAAGATTTTTTTGCCACTCTTAAGGTCATTTTTGGTATTACAAATATTTAAGTAAATTAATGATTAAATAATAGTACATGAACTAATACGTTAATGATTAAACCTTTCCTTTTCCCTTCCATTGGTTTAACGTCTCTTCCTTTCTCCCATCCACTACTCATTTAAGAAAGTTTTACCGCATTAATATTTAGAATACGAAGCGATGGAGGTTATACATAAAAGTTAAGTCTATGAAAAAAAAAATTGCCACTTATGAGAAGGTTCTTTTTTGTATTACAAATATTTATATACATTAATGAGTAAATAATACTATCTGGGCTGATACATTAATAGTTACACCTTTCCTTTTCCTTTTCATTGGTTTAATGTCTTTTTCATACCCTCTTCATTCCCCTTTCTATTACTCATTTAAGAAGCTTTTATTACATGAATTCGGAATACGAAGTGAGATGGAGATTTTTGTTATGCTCCCGGTGGGTACCCTATTTAAAGAAGATCGTTTGTGCTTTGTTTTATTATTCTTCTCCACTATTCGATCTCTTTCTCCGCAACATCTAAAACAAACTACTTATGATATATAGGAGCATAATAGGTCATTCATAGCATATTGTAACATGAAAGAGGCATTAGTGGGGCCAAATGTCATCACTAAGAACTCATAGTGACCATCAAAAATCCGAAAAGTAGTCTAATGAGTGTCATCATGGACAACCTAGATCTAGTGGTAGCCTTAGAGCAGGTTGATCTTAGAGAAGATAGAAGCAAACCCCAATCTAGTAGTTCATCAATGGTTTGGATTGAAAAATGATCCTTAACCGTAACAACATTGAGGGCACGATAGTTTATGCAGAATTGTCATGTCTCATCTTTCTTGTGGACAAGTAGCATTGGAGAGGAAAAGAGGTTAATACTTAGGACAATAATGCCTTTTTAGAGCTTGTCACATGGATAAGGTTGAGCATGGCTTCTATTTGATAATGAGGGTAATGATAAGGTTTGACATTTACAATGTATGTGTTGGAGAGAAAGTTAATCCAGGGATCTTGATCGAGGTCTGGTAGGTGGAAGGTCATATGGTTCTCGGAAAATAGTATTATTTTTATCATAAAATCTAAATATAAAATAGGTGCACTTCAAACATTTTCTTGTTAATTATTGTATTTCTTATTTATTTAATAAATTGTATTACCAATGTTTTTTTTTTTTTACCATCACTAAGTCATTTGATATATATAATGTGTTTTTAATTCACATTTTATAAATTTTTTTTTTTTCATTTTGTTCATTATTAAGTATTAGGGAAATGATAACGAGCATTAATATCTTATGAATTTTATTTGTTTATTTGAATTCATGTATTCATTTATTGGTTATTTATTTAATGGTTATCACAAATCACGATTGATATGATCTTTTAGGATAATTATCATAAAGGTCAACAAACTTATCATACTTTGTGGGTTGTGATTGGATGAAGGTATAAAACTGTTTAGCATTGTCGGTGCATAGCCTGATTCTCATTGGGCATTATGCATTTATTTGTATAAGATAAGATTAAAAAAAGTCAGCCATTTCCTATGCTCTCTTTTATTCAATAAATTCAGTGGCTTGTAAAAAAAAGTCAAGTGAACCATTTTTTCATTGGCTTTCAAATAAAAAAATATCTTGATACTTAATTTCTAATATATAAAAATTAACATATTTATTTGTATAAGATAAGATTAAAAAAAGTCAACCATTTCTTATGCTCTCTTTTATTTAATAAATTCATTGGCTTGTAAAAAAAAAGTCAAGTCAACCATTTTTTCATTGGCTTATCCAAATAAAAAAGTCAAGTCAACCATTTTTTCATTGGCTTTCAAATAAAAAAAGTATCTTGATACTTAATTTCTAATATATAAAAACTAACATTTTTATTTGTATAAGATAAGATTAAAAAAAGTCAACCATTTCTTATTCTCTCTTTTATTTAATAAATTCATTGGCTTGTAAAAAAAAAGTCAAGTCAACCATTTTTTCATTGGCTTATCCAAATAAAAAAGTCAAGTCAACTATTTTTTCATTGGCTTTCAAATAAAAAAAGTATCTTGATACTCAATTTCTAATATATAAAAAATAGCATTTTTATTTGTATAAGACAAGATTAAAAAAGCCAGCCATTTCCTATGCTCTCTTTTATTCAATAAATTCATTGGCTTCTAAAAAAAAATCAAGTCAACCATTTTTTCATTGGCTTATCCCAATAAAAAAGTCAAGTCAACCATTTTTGCATTGGCTTTCAAATAAAAAAGTATCTTGATACTTAATTTCTAATATATAAAAACTAACATTTTTATTTCTATAAGATAAGATTAAAAAAAGTCAACCATTTCTTATTCTCTCTTTTATTTAATAAATTCATTGGCTTGTAAAAAAAAGTCAAGTCAACCATTTTTTCATTGGCTTATCCAAATAAAAAAGTCAAGTCAACTATTTTTTCATTGGCTTTCAAATAAAAAAAGTATCTTGATACTTAATTTCTAATATATAAAAAATAGCATTTTTATTTGTATAAGACAAGATTAAAAAAGCCAGCCATTTCCTATGCTCTCTTTTATTCAATAAATTCACTGGCTTCTAAAAAAAAAATCAAGTCAACCATTTTTTCATTGGCTTATCCAAATAAAAAAGTCAAGTCAACCATTTTTTCATTGGCTTTCAAATAAAAAAAGTATCTTGATACTTAATTTCTAATATATAAAAATTAGCATTTTTATTTGTATAAGAAAAGATTAAAAAAAGTCAACCATTTCTTATTCTCTCTTTTATTTAATAAATTCATTGACTTGTAAAAAAAAAGTCAAGTCAACCATTTTTTCATTGGCTTATCCAAATAAAAAAGTCAAGTCAACCATTTTTCATTGGCTTTCAAATAAAAAAAGTATCTTGGTACTTAATTTCTAATATATAAAAATTAGCATTTTTATTTGTATAAGATAAGATTAAAAAAAGCCAACCATTTCTTATTCTCTCTTTTATTAATAAATTCATTGGCTTGTAAAAAACAAGTCAAGTCAATCATTTTCTCATTGGCTTACCCAAAAAGTCAATCATATTTTTCCCTAACTTTTAAAAGAATTGAATTTTCAACATTTTTATTCTTTTAAAAATGAAAACAGTTATTTTTTTCCTTTAATAGATGATGATAAATTTGTATAAATTGTGTCTTCTTCCTTGATTCAATATTCAAAAATTTTTCACACATTTAGAAGTTCAGTATTCAAAATTCTTTGAAACATTCAGAAGTTGAGATTTCAAAATTCTTTCACAAAGATGTCTGCTCCTCATCATGGTCCATCTCTCCCTCAGGAACTCCTAGAGCGAATCCTGTTGTCGGTTCCGGTGAAGGCTCTCAAGCGCTTCGGATGTGTTTCTAAGTCATGGAATTCCCTCATCTTTGATCCTACATTTGTGAAACGACATCTTCAAAAATCTTCCCAAAACCCATCCATCCTATACACATTACAAGACGTGGGTGGATCGAATTCCCTACACTGCTGCTCCATGCAACGTTTGCTGGAGGATCCATCGTCCATCATTGATGATGGTGGCCTCCCATTGAATATCAAGTACACCATCATTGGGGTTTGCAATGGCTTGGTATGTTTGAGAGCAACGACTCATAAACGTAAACGTGGATTTGACCACCTCACTTGGACTTGGGTCCATTTTTGGAATCCCGCTATGAGGTTGAAATCCCAAAGTTCACCGAGTATACAAGTTCGGATTCCTGAGGCTTTTGTGAAGATGAGCTTCGGCTATGATAATTCACGAAACATTTACAAGGTCGTTGCTGTGGTTGTGAATAAACGATCAGAGGAAACAGAAGTGAGAGTTCACCACTTAGGTGACAATTGTTGGAGAAAGGTTGCAAGTTGGTTTGGTCTTCCCAAACTAGGGCTATCCACTAATGGACAGTACATCAATGGCACACTTAACTGGATAGCAAACCTTGGTACTAATAATCCCAAACAGTATCAAATTTATTCATTTGATTTAAGGGATGAGACACACAGATATTTGTTGCTTCCTGGTGATCTTAAAAAAATCCACCCTCTCAGCCTGGATCTTTGTGTTTTGAGGGGATGCCTAAGTCATTCTCGTTATCACATGGAACATGGTTTTTCTTTTTGGCAAATGAACGAGTTTGGATCTGTGGAGTCTTGGACTTGGTTGCTGGATTTTAGTTGCGAGTCCCTTCAAATTTCTAGTCTTTTACATCTGCCATACCAATGGTGGATATCTAGAAACGGCGATGTCCTCTTGCTAGCAAAGAGGGATTCTGAACTTATATTGTATAACCATAGAGATAACAGGGTAGAGCGTATAGAAATTCCCGTTAAAAAAGTTTGGTTGCACTCTACAGATTATGTTCAGAGTCTGATTTTACCTTACTAATGTAATTGAGATCCTCCTTGATGGTTTTGCCTTATATTGTAATAGAAATCCTCCACAATGGTTGGTTGGTTTATCAGAATTTATAGTGACAATATTTTATGGTTATGTACTTTGATTTATTTGTTGGTTGATTCTATTAATTGGTTGTTGTTATAATGGCTGTATCGAAATCTTTGGATTAGATGAGATTATTTTAATTTTTTAATTTTACATAAATGATTATTTTGCTCAGCAAGTACATTTTAATTAAGTACTTTCTCAATTGGAAAGTCGTTTCTGTTCTATAGCTGATATTGATGTAGAATGTCATTTTTAATAACATATCTATTTTATTAGAGTAATGATACACAAACATCTATTATTTTAAACACTTCACCAACGTTTCTCATTTCTCTCCATCTCTTTCTTCTTATTACATCGTAAACCCTATCATACTTATGTTTTTCTCTTCTTTTTTTTTCTCTCTTACTAGGTGTAGAAAAGTGTTTTGGGTGTCCATGAAACTTTTCCATTATATCAGCCAACGTAAATGCTTCTGTACTTGGAATTGGCACAAAAGCTAATTTATCTCCTTTTTTACATAGTAGGGACTTGGCTATACGTTTAGCTCGATGCATGCATTTATTCTCTGTGTCTGCTTTGGCTTTTACTGCATTTTCTGTTTTTGGTGGATTCCTTATTCTAATCCCCTTAACTCCTTCACTTTTCCTTGTAGTAGAATCTTATTTTCCATGGAAAATATTATGTTGCCAAAAATAAAAACATTAGCAAAGACATATGAGATGTGTATATGCTATATCTTTCCACTCTGGCCTTCCAAGTTTTACCCTACAAATATGTAAGCTTACTGAGTTGTTTTCTTAATTGTATTACTGTTTTATTAGGGAAAGAAACTTTTGCTTTAGTATCACTCTCAGATCTAACAAGGTTATTTTAAAATTATAAATCTTAAACCTCGGTTTCAATAACCTTGTGCATTTTTATGTCGTGTGGAGGGATGGTAGGAAGGAAGAAAGGTGGCTTTTGATGGCTGTCTTTTAGGTTAATTTGGTATCAATAATTGCAAGTTACAGCTTAACAATTATATTGTTTTGTAAATATACTCAACTACATGTCAACCCATGTGAGGCACGAGTTTATTTTGAAAATTTTACAACAAATTTGTTTAAAAAAAATTAAATTGAGCAATTTTTATCTTATTAAAAAATAATTAAGATAAAAATTATGATTATAGATAGGATTTTGAGAGTTTACAATAGTATATTTATATGAGAAAATAGTCTACATACTAACAATGTAAAACAACTTTATACTATTATTAAATTACTAATTATTATGTATGATAAGTTTGTTGACTTTTATAATACATCAATGCTATTTAGTACCAACAAGAATGATACAAGCACACGAGTTTTAAATTTATATACTAATATCCTTTTTTTAAATAAAGTTTAATTAAAAAGTAAAAGAAAAATGTAAAACAGATTTGACGGAAATCACATGGTTCATGCTGTTGCCAAAAAAAAAAAACAAAACAAAGCTTCTTACCAAATAGTATATTCCTTTATAATAACTATCGATCTTAAAAATTGTACTGATGATGATTTTTTTATTGGTCAACACTGTTAAAGTTTTTACAATGATAGTACATAACCGGTAAGCTATTTATATTTATATTATAAATAAAATTTATTGTAATTACATGTAATTTGTGAGATAAAATTATAAATTTACTGTTCTTAACACTTTATATGTTTTAATCTCCAAAGTTTAAATGAGGTAAATAGAAGAGTATATTTGTTAACCTTTCTTTGAATTTGTATTCAAATAGTTTTGTTTTCAATGAATTATTGTTAGATGGTTCATAGGTTCTTACTAAATATGTGATCTTGATATGTGGTGAACTCTTCTCAATTGAACTCTCTTTACATAAAATGAACATTAAAAAACTTATTAATTAGAGTAATTAATTGATCAAGAAAATACTATTATATAACGTGAAGCATGATAGCTAGTGAATTGTTTAATCACTTCTGTTCTAGAATGTATTGAGACTATTAAGTAAGTGAAATACAATAATAACACTTAATGAAAAAAAATTAGCACAAATCATCTAAAAGCATAAGACTTGTTTGTACTAAATCCCATATTACAAAGTGTACAAATTTTGATATTAGTAACATAATAGATTGCTGTAAAACAAACACATAATAGATTAACAAAATAATAATTGATGTTCTTGTAGAAATTAACATCTCTAGTATGCTTTTACGTATTAAATTTATATTTGCTTGATCAAATGTTATTATACTCTATAAAATAGAAAATATATAATTAAATTGAAAATAAGATTTTAAAAGTTTTAAAAAAAAGTTATACATTGGAGTTTAATTCATGTTTGACATTTGAATTAATCAACACATAAATGGTAGGTCCTACAAAATTAGTAGAAAAATAAATGAATGTATTTGTACAACTCAACAAATGTATGGAAAGAGCTACAATTCTTTAAAAGAAAATCACGAAAGCTATAATTTTTCGATGGAGTAAACTACAATTGATCTTCTTGCAATCTCAAGCGCTTTCTTCTTGTCTACAATTTGGTGTATGTTTTTAATGCAATAATAATTATTTATAATTTAGTATGAAGTTTTAATATAAGCAATAATATACCCAATGGGTGTGTAACTCAGTTGGCAATTCGCTAAGTTTGTGGAAGCCTTTAGGTTTGATTTCCACATAATATATATTCTTGGGGAGAAACAATAAATTTTATGTGTAATTAAGCCTTAGACTGAAGATTAATCCTATAGCCAGCTCAAAAGACCAAAGTTTATGGTAATACCTCGAGATCCCACCGAAAAATCAAATATCCTAATTTTTATGCACTTAAAAGTATACATTACATAATCTTTTACCCTTAATCTCTGAAAAAAGATACGAAAATTTTTCTGTTTCTAAAATGACTTGGACAATCATAAACGGTGCAAAATGTTTGAAGAGTTGTCATGGCCAAGAGCACAAAGGTGGCAAGAACTGTCAAGAGCCTCCATGAAGAGTACACATAATTGTTTAAGATCCTATAGGGATTGGCCTTCTGCTTCTCACGAAAGTATTTGTTAACTTTTTTAATGGTCTCATCCAACTTCTCAGTCTTGGTAGGTCCAATGGATTTGCTCATTCCATTGAACAGTTCCTCAGTTTCTTCCACACTGAAAGAGCTACTTGACTCTATGATGCCTTCATTCTTGAGCAGCTTCACATCCTCCACACTGTCTATGATTCCCCGATCAATTCAGTGTACCTTGTGAAGATGAGAAAATCTGGTTTGGTCAAGGCCTCGTGAGCCATAAGGTTTCTCATTATCACTTCAGAGAGGACATCCAATTTGAGCATAGGAAGGTAAAATATGCTTTTTTTCTCGTCGAATTCAATGGCCATGATGTCACCTTTCGAGGGTTGAAAATGGATCCCAACTGAGTGAAGCTCACGCACAGAAGGGATGGAAACAACTAAAGGAGCTTCTGTTTCAGAAGGTGGCATTTGTGATGAAAACTTTTGAAAATTTGTTGGCATGTTGAACATTGCTTCTAGGGGTCATTTAATGGGTTGTGGAAGAGGAATGTTCATGACCTTTAGCCTTTTGAGAGTGCCAAGTGTCCATGTTAGTAGACATTTAACTTTATTTAAGAATGTGACTATGCCTTCAGATTTTGAGCTTCTTGTTGAAGTGTTAGAGCAATTACTATAGGGCTTGCACATACCTTCGCTCTCAGGTGTTGGTGTTTCCAATTTTTCTTGTTCAGAGACCACCAAATGATACATGAGATCCAAGATATGATAATGCTTGGTGACAGCTTCATAACATGTGGGGGTGTGAGTTAACTTGAATGGAGAGTGTTTCTCACAGAATTACAAGAGCATTGAACCCAAGTACTCTTGAACTGAATCAACAGGTTTGGAGCTTTCAAACACCAAGATCCTCAACAACATGTAGGTTGGAATTTGGTTCTCCACCATGATCATGTCCCTTATGATGGCATCCTTTGGTTAGCTTCACACCACTTATCTGGACTTGTTCTTCTAGTCCTGTCATGAAAGAACCAGATACTTCCTCATTGAGATAATTGTGGAAGAAATCCAGTAAGAACAAAACATCAAGGGCCATGGTGTATAACAAGGTATCTTCCTTGAGGTCCAAGTATTTGTGGTAACAAGCACGGATGAATGGTCCTGTGTTGTGGAGTTGCTCAACTAGTTGTTTGAGGTCATGTTTGTTGAAGTGGTCAAGGACCCCTTTTGCAGCAAAAATCTTTAACCTCTCCATGGAATAGAGCTCAGGACGAAAGTGGTTAAATGGACCAATGACTATAAGTTTTGGGGAAAAGGCTTCTGGCTTGGCACAACTCAATGATTTAGGAACTTAGTATATGCAAACAGGCATTTTGTTCAAGATTGAGAGGTTGGTTTCACTCACAAACTGGTTGATTTGGATGACCCAAGAGTCTTCATCGGATTCTGAATTGAAGATTGTTAGAGAGGCCATGTGGGGTTTTGCTTTGCCTAATTGTTGGTTATATTTACACAACAAAGCTTTATTTTATTTATAGGAAGGTGGTAATAGATGAAAAACTATGAATGATTTGCTACAGTCACGGCCATCAGTAAAATGTGCATTAATTAATTTAATTTGTTTATTTCTTATATGATTATAAAACACATAATTTTATGCTTAAGTCTTCCATTACACAAGACATTATGGTCAATCAATCCACAGTAAATGCCATGTGAAAGGTGATGAAAGTGATTTCCACTCTAAAGTATGCGTCAACTATGATTTGCATAGCAGCCCTCCCTGCGCCAATGAACTAATGTGTGATGATAAAGATTGCAGACTTTTCCATGCCACCCTTCATTATTTTATTAGCCATGAAAAGGCTGCGACGAATTCTAGGTTGACCCACCATTGTTAACTGAAAATTTAAATTTTAAGTTCCTACATGTTTTCATTGTTTTTGTTGTATACAAAAATATTTGAGCTTAACAAACTAAATTTGTTAATTTTTAATATATGAAAAAATTAAATTAAATATTATTTTCAAAACTAAAATAAATTTTCAAACCAAAATACCAAACAAATTATAATATATTGTTGTAAGCATTTTGCTGTCTACTTAAGATTTTTCTTTCTGTATGTTATATGAAGTCTTTAACATAAAAATGAAGAAACGGGAAATAATTAATAGGCATTTTATTTTTTTATAAGAATATCAGTTAGGCTGTTCAAACATTACTTTTCACATCAATTTATATTAATATATAATTGATTAGAAATAACTGGCAATTAACATATATATTACGTGGAGCGCATATATTATAATTATATCAACTCTCATAATAGGGTTATTAATACATCATTATTGGTATAAAAATAATGAATACATAAATGGTGTACACATCGAGATATGGTCGATTAATTCAAGTGACATATATTAACCTTCACTTGAAGGAAGTCTTGGATTCGAAGGAAAATTTCTTTGCTGAAAAATTAATTTAACTGTGTTATGGATGTTCTTAAAATGGTGTACACTATAATTTTATAAATAAATTGAAAATTAAGGTGCATGATGGTGAGCACAACTGCAATCAAGATTTACAGGTAAACAGTGTTACGTACAATTATCATGATTAGTATGTAATTATTATTATTTTGGTGAATTTAGTATGTAATTATTAATTATTATATGGATTTCTTTTTACAAAAGCATTTTACAATATAGAAACCTATTTTTTTTTATCATTATATATAAACATATTCTAATAAAAGAATAGGACTACCTACTACCAAAATTGTAAGAAATCACGCCAATATTAAAAAGTGACCAGTAAATATTGGCAACTAGTAATTCCACATTATGACTAATCTTAAAGGGGATCCACTAACATATATTATCGCATTGCTTTACGGCAATGATATTATGTTGACAACAATTTGAATTATAAACAAGTAAATGATGTTAGAAACCACAAAAGCTTTGGTTTATATCACGAGATATGTGGATGAAGACTTAGAATAAAAATTGAGTGACACGTAAAAGATGTTTATGATTTAATATAGTTTTTTTAGTAAAAATGCGCATGAATGCTTTACATTGTATAAATATAAAATACATATTTTACAAATGCGCAATTAGCTTACACAGTATTGTCGAGTGACCAATTGACTAAGTCAACAACTTAGAAGTGGTGAAAATGATTTCTCAGAACTTAAATAGCAAGACGACGGAAATTATTATTATTATTATTATTATTAGAAAATTATTATTATTAGCTTAAAGTTGTTTGGTAAAAAAAATTAAATTTATTTAAAACTAATTGCCTAACTCAATAGAAGAATATATTTATAAAAATAAAAACTATTATGTAAAATCAAATTAATAAACATAGATTTATTTTAATAAGAACAAAAATACATAATGGTATTAAATTATATACATCTAAAAAATTTATTTTAAAAATGTAAAAATGATTTTAATTAATAAAATCAATTTGAAAGATGATTAATTTACAAATAATTTATCATATATAATATGAAATAAAGAAATTTAAATATTAATTAGAAAGATAAAATCTTTAAAAATTCTCTATTATTGAAAATAGGGATGGAAAAACATTGGGGAACACGTCTTAGTAGGTGTAGTAATTGATATAATTAGTGTTCCAATATGATAAGGAGACACATAAAAAAAATAATAAGTATTAATTAAATAATTTTTAATATTTAGGTCTCCAAATATCATGATTCATATCCAATCCAAATTGATACAAATAATATAGAAATAAGTAATATAGTTACCAAAATAACCAGGTAGTCTAGAAAGGAAGTAGGATGCACCGACATTTGGTAAAAGTCCAATGGATGCCTCTGGCATCGGAAATACCTACTAATAATCCACAACATCAATTTCGGATAGAATTAATGATCGTATTTAATAATGGATTAGGTTATATGTTTCATCCACAAGAACGTAAAAAGCGTCTCAAAGAGGATATATATGTATACTGCAGGAAATTCGCCTAGATTGAATGATTTGTGATACAAACATTGATTTGTGATTGGATGACCATTTAAAACTATTTTACATTACCAGTGCATCATCATTAAACTCATTTAAATAATACAAAACATAGTAATATAAGACACACCATATATAATCGTTTTCAATTAGTGACAATATATATTTTTAGAATAATGTAAAAGCTTAATTCATTTCAAAATCTAAATCTAATTAATTATACTTCTATGAAGTAAAGTCCTACAGCTTTTTCAGTTACAACCCTGAACTTCGTGTTCATAGATGGACCTGCTCCCGCTCCCATGACCAATCCATTAATGAGAGCAACCTGATTTCAAAACAATTTAAACAAAACTAATCAAATGTGTAAAATTTGTGGTAAAGAACAAGTAAAATATTATATTAGCCTTTGAATTTACAAACATCAATTAATTTAATCTTTAAATAAAAGTATCATTTCAGTCTACAAAATTAAGAAATTATAGTCATTTTAACTCTCCATATTATTAAATTAAATCCTAATTATTTTAATTCTTAAAATTATAAAAAAAATGAAGAATAAAGATTAAAATAACTAATATTTAATAATTTTAAATACTAAAATGATATTTTTAGATAATAAATTAACTTGGTGGGATCATATTCCCTTGTTTGTTAGGGATAGTTTTGCTCGCAATCATTGTGGATTGCCTTTTTTCCGCTTTTCTTGATTGTTATCATGGGTTTTGGCCTAGTCCCCCCATGCCTTTTGTTGGTCTTTTTTCTTTATATTAATAAATTGTGGTTTGCTGCCGATGATTAGTTGGTGAGGGGGTGCCAACGTTGTTGGGATGTCCTTGTCCATCTGTGAGGTTTGCTTGCTACAAATTCATATAAAAAATTAACTAATACCAATAATTTTAAGGATTAATTTAACGAAAATATCTATAAAAATGATTCAGGATTTAACAAACTCACCAAAGGCTTTCTGTAGGTCGCCATAAAATATTCCAAAGTAAGCAGTTTCTTGTAAAAGATCGACGTATAGATCCAGTGTCCTGCTTCCATGTACAAGTAATTGAGTTTTGTTATATATGTATAACATAGCCTCTTAACAAATAAATACATATGTCAATATATGTTAATTAATACAATCAATTTAACAGCCAAAATTAACCTAATAATTTTTTCCTGAAACATATTTTACGCAACCTAAACATAGCCAGCCAATTAGACTCCTGAACAGAAATTTCCACTGAAGCAAAAAAAGACTCCTGAACAGAAATTAGTCATAATAAAACTAATAAATATTTTACACCAATATCTTGATAGCCTAATAAAAAAAAAAAGCAACCTATTTTGGATTTTTAAGTGGATCTAAAGTGAAATATATTATGCCATATCATATTTAAGTGGTGTATCCCTGTCTTAGTCCAAACAAACTTACATATATCTTTTTAATTAAGTGTGTCTAAAGTGGACTATAGATCAAATTATTATTGACCAAGTGTTTTGGATATAAATAACTTGTACCTGCAAGTGAAGACATGATTACTGACACTACATCGCCACCAGCAGAGAAAGCTTTTCCATTAGCCTATTAACACGGAAGATATTTACTACTTTAATATTAAATGAAAAGTATTTATAAATCTGAAATCGTTGAAACAAAAATAGAAAGAAAAAAAAATTAAGAAGCCAGAAATTCAATTTGGTATGGCCGTTTCCCAAATCCAAAAGAAATCTTCTCCCCCGACCCTAAGATTTACCTTTAATATCACAAGTTTCACGGAAGGGTCATTCTCATACATTTGTAAATTCTTTTTTATTTGATAAATCTGTGCACAGTGAAAGAACATATTATATTATCATTTTCTACAATGTATAGTGAGAGATACGAGAGAGAAAGGGATTTGTTTCACACATTGATGGATTTAGATTTTCAACTGCATACACCTTGATCCCTTGTAGAGTAGATTAAACGACAATAACAGAAGTTAATTTATCTAAGAAAACATGAACTTACCATTTCATAATTAAGGGTATTTAGCTTATGGGTTCTATTCAAAATCACTATCTTCACACCAGAACTTCCAGGGCAAAGTACCTGCTAGGAGGAATATAATAGTCAAACAATCAGAAAAATATAAAGTAAATTACATATATCCTTCCTGAAATGTACACTTATTACACTAAGTACCCTTCCTTTTTTTTTTCCCCTACAAAAAAACCCCTTAGGTTTTTAGGAGTTGCTACACCAACGCCCCCTACAATCTAAATGGTGTAAAAAATGTTAACTATAGCACGACATGTGACTCACACATGACTTTTAATGAATTTTTTTTCCAAAAAAAGCCCCCATCTTCTTCATTGAAACTTGGCACATTAAAGATTTTTTTTCTAGCCGATTAATTTCCTCTAAACCTTCACATGCCCCTTTCATTGCCTTGTCATCAACAATGAATAAAACCACCAGATCCATACTTGAAGTGGTCTAACCCCAAAACAACTTATTCTCACCAAAACATATATAACAACGGCTCTCATCTACGATAATATATCTGCTCACATTATGAATTGGAATAACGTATGCTGCAATTAAGGCAGAAAATCACTTAGCCAGGCAAAACAACAACTAAAAGATTGAGAAATTGAAAAAAAAATTATCTGCAATTTGAGATCTGGAATTGGTAATTTCATGAACAACCAAAACAGAGAATGAAAGCAAAAAAAATATTTTCAAAAACCAAAGAGAAAGAATTAATAATCAAAGACTTAAATAATAGGAATCATGGAATGAATCCAATCAGATTGTTGCAGTTTTTTTTTCATCAGATGATCAATACGGAAAGAAAATACCGAAGAAGAAAGCCAAATCTCAGAAAACGAGAAAAAGGAGGTGTGGTTCAGAAAAATATTTGCTTCACCGCTTGCCACTTTAGCACCTCCACACCGTTGCACATCAACACCGCCATCGCTAATCGATAGTTGCAAGTCCAGTGATGCGGCTTCGCGGCAATCTGGGGTGGAGGACGAGAACACTGCAAGGGGAAGCGGCGACAATGTCTTCAGCCAGCGGCGGCAGCGGTGTCATCAGCCAACCACGACGACATCAGAGATGGAGGAGGGTTCAGAGGTCATGGTGAGGATAGGGAATCGAGGGAGGTTGGTTTTGTTTATTTTACAAAAGGACAAAGTGGTAACTTAACATGTTTTATTTTTTTTGTTTATTTTTTTAATAGAGACTTAACACTGTTGACAGAAGGGGTTAAAAGTAATGTAAAAAAATAGAAAGATGTAAAGTATAATATAGACAAAATTCAAGAAAGATCTATATAATTTACTCAAAAATATATAGATAGCTAGATTAATTTGATAGAAAGAGAAAGAGAGAGAGAGGCATTTAATTCGTCTAAAGAAAATGCTGTAAAGTATGAATTCATATAACACGAATTCTATATATCAAGTAACCACTCTTGAATTCCGTTAAATATCTTTTTATTTTTTAAAATTTAAAACCTATCCACTCAACACACACACAACTTATGCTGTGTTTGGTTGGGGGTGGAAGAAGAGAAACATGAGAAAAATTGTATAGATTCCATGTGGGTCTCACACACTTTACACTCTATTTTAATTCAAATGTTTTTCTCTTATTTTCATCTTCTCTATTTTTATCATTTAAATCAAACAAAACACAAAAGTCAATTCCACCATTTGAAGGGTAGAATAATTTGTGGATAGTAGCTCAAGAATGTCAATTCACCAGACAAACAGGGAAAAAGGTGTCCATCATGAAACTTCTTGAGACTAGCGATGCAGTTCACCCAACATTAAATAGCGGAATCCATAATTAGTTTTTGCAACCCCAATTTGCTTTTATTTAGAATATTCTTTTATTTCTCTAGTGACTGGAAGCAAGGGAGAACTTGAGGATCCATCATCTTTCCATTCAAGATTGAAGAAATCCAAATTGATACTTTAACATTCATGGTCTTCTCTTCATCGTCTCCTTCTTTTGTTTTCTTGATTTCTCTTATCTCTATGAGCTTCTAATTCCTTCAGGGTTAGGATAGGATGAATATCTGTTTAAACCTTTAGTAATTAATTTTCCTTTCTAAACTCCAAACCTTTTTATGTGATTATAGTTATTGGATTTGTGCTTAATGCTTCCTTTGACTGACTCTCTTTGCGATTGATTTATAATTTTAATTCACAATTGGAAAATTAATTGAGACTTGAATTGTTTTGATTTAGTAACAATATATTTCTTGCTGCAAGGAATAGTGTTTGAATATATGCATTCCTTTGTGATTTCTTGAATGTATAGTTTGCTCCTAATTATGCTCGCATATAATTGTTAACAAAGGGTTTACCTACCAAGGAATTGAGAATAAACTAAATTAGAGAAATTGAATGTCAATTGCATGATTGAACTGCCTTTCAACAAAAAATTGCATGATTGAACTCATTGAAGGGATTATAAAATTACATAAGGGAGAATTGAGAGAGTTTTGATATATACCCATTTTTGCTTATTCATTTTCCACTTTATAATTACATTTGCTTGCTATTAATCTTAATTTAAATACAAAACTAAAAATCAATCGTTTTGTTTTTCTTATTTACTTGATCAAAAGTGTACGTAGATAATTGATTTGTATAGTTTGTTAAACCTCAATGCTTATGAGAACAACACTCTACTTACTCTTTTGTTTGGGCATGGACTATGCTTTGCCAAAGGAACCAATTGCACACTTCTACCAACATGTTCAAGGTGTTGCCACTGTCAGTAGGTGTAAAAAGGAGAGATGGTTTATCATCTGGAGTGCAGTTACATGGAATATTTGGAAGTAGAGGAATGTTGTCATCTTCAGAAAAAAAATAGTTTGATCAACAGGTAAATTGGCAGGATATTTTGTTTTTCTCCTGGCTCTGGCAAAGACATAGTGGGTTGAATTTTGATTATTCATTTGTTCAATGGGCTAGTCAACCCGCGACATGCATCTATTGATGGTTTTGGTCTGCTCGGTGAATGTGTTAAGACGGTAGGCTGGTAGTCTCGTCAATCTTAAGTGTGTTGGTGGGCAATTAATGTGGTATTTTGTTTATGCATGCCTTAGGTAAGTCTTGCAGTGTAAATTGGTTTGAGATGCCTATTGGGGTCCCTTTTCTGGTATCTTTTTATATGCAGTAAATGCTTGTATATACCAAGATGCTAGAGTTTATCAAGGGATGTATCTATTACATGTGAGGTGGGATGGGTTATTGATAGATGTCATGTATTTTTTGGTTGCTTTCTTTTGGACCCTGTTTTACAGCACTTCTGGTGCTACTTTGTTTCTATTATTTATAATATTATATTTGCTTACCAAAAAAAAACTCTACTTACTCTTTTTTACTATGTATAGGAAAGATTGATATGATATTGTTAAACTATGGATGGATGAAAACAGGTAGGTGTAGGATACTTAGTTCCTAGGGACAAAACCAAACATAGATATTAGGGAGGCCAAGTATAAAAATTAAAGTTCATATACACATCAAATTTCATATGAAATACTCATACTTCAAAATACAACAAAAATAACACATTCAAGAATTGAACCTAGGACTTGAAAATTGTTCAGTAGATCAATTTACTACCGGAGCAACATGATTAATTATTAAATTTATGACATAAATAATATATATACTAATATTTTTCATTATTTATATAAGTTCATGTGATTCAACTATTGACCTGCTGGTTCAATTAATGACCTATCAACCAGTACCTCAACCGAGTCGATAATTGGTCTGATTTTTAAAACACTGGGTACAGATATATACTAGTAATTACCCACAAATTGATAGGAATAAGTGTAAATTACCCATAAATAATTTATTATTTATTTATACTTATTGAATACATTTTAACATCAATGATCAATGTAATATATATAATTGTCTTAACTATTATAAATTCATAATTACAACAAAAATTTGTTCAAAAAATAATAATTAAAACAAAAATGTTTGGAGAGAACATTATATTACATGTTAAAAAAAACAGTATTATTTTACAGCTACCAAAGATTATTATATGGGTGAATAAAGATAGAAGATAAAAAGATTTTGACGATAGAATAGAAAAAACCTGGTTTACTTCTCTATCAAAGGTGATACTGAGAGGCATTTATATCTTGTTGCGTATACCGTTCTGTGATATATGGAAGGTTTTGAACAACTAAGATTCATACATGAACACAAAAATCTTATCCCTATATATAAAACACGATTGACAAAGAACTTGTTCCCTTTAAGTCACATATACTGATATATACATGTGAATCATACAATATTGAACTTATTTAATGTAAATTCAGCATAAGGTTGAGACTAGATAGGTAATGTATTTTTCTGTTAATTTTCCAATGTTTTTTTTGTTTTACAAGGTTAGGAAATTAACAGCAAAACCCATTACCTATCTATTCCCAACGTTAATGGCTGCCTAACTAGTTTAGAGGTCAAACAATGAACTTCATCTATGTGCATTTTATTTTATACAAACTACAAATATTCTCTACAAAAGATAATTTGTTTATGTCGAGTAAGATCATTATGATGGAAAGTAAAGTTCTTTTTCTAAGTATTTCACATTTTTCATCTTCTTTTCGTGTCTTGTCCTACGTTCTCAATTTATTTAATGGATTATTTGTTCACGCATCACACAAGATGGGAACAAGATTCATATGCCAATTGGCATTGTTTCAAATATAGTATAATTTAAATTAATTTGACTTTTTGTTCAGGACAATTACTATTTAGTACTGCAATCTAAATCACATGTTGCGATTGACCACATGAACAAAATTGTAATGTCTGCAAATTTCAACAATTGGATTCATACCTTGATAGGAGGCAGGTATCACTAAAAGGTGTAGAATTTCGTATCTTGATAGGGGTGAATTGCTTTGTATTTACAGAAGGTAAATAGATAGATTTGATAGGGTTATTTTCCTATCAAATCTTATCAAATCTCGTTAATTGTGATAGAGATAGGTTTATCTTCTATCATTATCTTTTATCTTAATCTTTGCGTATCTTATCTTTAAGTAAGATATACTTTCCGTTATAATTGTTTTGGTCTGAGTCTATATTCGTTTACTCGGTCGGTCCCTTGACTCGGTGTTGGATCGAGTCTAAGTAGTACATATGCCCCCCAAGCTCTGAAGTAGGCTGTAAGAGCTTATAAGATTTTTTACATAGTTGAGCTTCATTATGCCCTTACAACTGATCAGACAAGTCAAGTTGCAGGTACTTTGAGCTCGTGGTTGATCTGAGGATGCTTAAGGTGTCTGACCAAACTTAAGAAGCTCTAAGCATGAGGATGAGTTGAAAATGCTCTATAGGCTCAAGGCGTAAGGCTGAGCTAGAGTCTCAGGTGGCAAGGCCGAGCTGAAGATGCTCTATAGGCTCAAGGCGTAAGGCTGACCTAAAGAGTCTCGGGTGGTGAGGCCGAGCTAAACATGCTCAAAGCCCAAAATCAAGTCGAAGATGCTCAAGGCGAGTGATCAAGATGAGGATGCTCTAGGCACGAGGCCGAGCTGACAATGCTCTAGGCTTATAACCCAAGGTTGAGCCAATGATACCCAAGATGGCATGGCCGAGCTGAACATGCTCAAGTCTCGAGATACAGATGAAGACTCATAAAGTGCGCGACCGAGTTGGGTATTAGATAATTGAGGCTAAGTTCGTTGAGTTGAAGATACTCTAAGTGGAATTGGCCGAGTGTAAGGTACTCAAGGCCGAGTTGAAGTCACTTGAGGAAGAATTGGCCAATGGCATTGGAAATGCTTAAGGCAATTTAAGACACTCGAGGCTTTTTGAATGATTTCCAACTAGTCATAGTGTATTTTTGTTGTTGACCATTGGAGGTGATTTTGTCCTTGTTTGGATTTGATAATTCAAATGTCAATGTCCCACTTCCCTCTTTCGCTATTGTAAGGTTGGGTGGTATTCGACTTTGGGTCCCTTGAACTGTGTGCCATTTAGTAGGTCCCAATCATTAATTGGTCAAGTATCTTATTGAGGGGCCTTGCCAAGACTGAGTAGTGCCCATGCCCCCAAAGCTTCAAGTTATGGCAAGAAAGCTGATACAAGTAGAAGTACCCTGCCTTTGGTTCCTTGAACCGAGTGTTGGTCATTTAATTCATGCTGGGATGTTTAACGGTCAACAAGAATGCCCTTAGGGTCAATCCAGGATGTTGAGTGAAGGTCAGACTCGACTTGTCATTGGATCAAGCTGGAAAGCCTAAGAGATTTACCCGAGAGAAAAGCCAAGAGGTTAAACCGGAATGTTGTGTGGCTCTCAACTTGTCTTTGGATCGAGTTGGAACACTAAAAGGGTCAAACCGAAAATGCCAAGAGGTGAAGTTGGAATGCCGAGTTAGGTCATTTCTCAACTTGTCTTCGGATCAAATTGGAACGCTAAAGTGGTCAACTCGAGGGAAATACCAAGAGGTTAAACTAAAGTGATGTGTGATTATCAACTCGTCTTCGGATCAAGTTGGAACACCAAAGAGTCAAATTTAAATGCCGAGAGGTTAAATCGGAATGCTAAAGGGTCAAATCGGAATGCTATGTGATTCTCAACTTGTCTTTGGATCAATTTGGAATGCTAAAGCGATCAAACTAAATGCCGAGAGGTCAAACTGGAATGCCGAGAGGTCAGACCAGAATACCGAGAAGTCAAGCCGAGATGTCAAACCAAAATGCCGAGAGGTCAGTCTAGAATGTCGAGAGGTCAAACCAGAATGCTGAGAGATCAGACTGGAATGTGGAGAGATCAGTCTAGAATGCTAAGAGGTCAGACCAGTATGTCGAGTGTAAAATTAGAATGCCGAGAGGTCAGGAATGCCGAGAGGTCAGACCAAAATGTCAAGAGTCAAACCAGAATGTCGAGAGGTCAGACCAGAATGCTGAGAGTAAAACTATAATTTTGAGAGGTCAGTCTGGAATGCCCAAAGGTCAGACAATAATGTCGAGAGTCAAACCAGAATGTCGAGAGGTCAAACTGGAATGCTGAGAGGTCAGTCTGGAATGCCAAAAGGTCAGACCATAATACTGAGAGTAAAACCAGAATATCGAGAGGTCAATCTGGAATGCCAAGAGGTCAGACCAGAATGCCAAGAGTCAAACCAGAATGCTAAGAGGTTAGTCTGGAAATCTGAGAGGTCAAACCAGAACGCCGAGAGGCCAGATTGGAATGCCAAGAGGTCAGTTTGGAATGCCGAGAGGTCAGTCTGGAATGCCGAGTGGTCAGACCAGAATGCTGAGAGGTGAAATCGGAATGCCAATAGGTCAATCTAGAATGCCGAGAGGTCAGACTGAAATGCCGAGAGGCCAGTCTGAAATGCTGAGAGGTCAGACCAGAACGTTGAGAGGTCAGACCAGAATGCCGAGAGGTCAGACTGGAATGCCGAAAGATCAGACTAGAATGATGAGAGGTTAGATTGGAATTCTAAGTGGTCAAACCAAAATACCGAGAGGTCAGACTGGAATGCCGAAAGGTTAGATTGGAATTCTTAGAGGTCAAACCAGAACGCCAAGAGGTTATATTGGAATGCCGAGAGGTCAAACCAGAATGTCGAGAGGTCAAACCAGAATGTCGAGAGGTCATACTGGAATGCTGAGAGGTTAGACTGGAATGCCGAGAGGTCAGTCTGGAATGCCGAGAAGTCAGACCGGAATGTCGAGAGTCAAACCAAAATGTCGAGAGGTCAGTCTAGAATGCCGAGAGGTTAGACCGGAATATCGAGAGTCAAACCAGAATGCCGAAAGGTCAGTCTAGAATGTCGAGAGGTCAGACCAGAATGCCGAGAGGCAAACCAAAATACCTTATACAAACTTGTAATTTCTTAAGTCCATGTCCTTATGTCTTCCATATGTTAACTTTTTTCCAAGCCAATATTAATTTGCATGTTAGCATGTATATGGTATGGCTTATAGCTTTTATGATGGCATAAGGAAACTAATTAAGAAGAACCAAAGAACTAGTTCGGCAAAGCTAACTTGCAGAATGAAGAAAATGAAAGAGGACTTAGGAGAGAAACAATGTTGTTGAAGCTAACAACTCTTGCATTAAAGTTAATAATATCTCGGAAGATGGATTGTTATAGAGAAAGGGGAATATCATTGAGGAAGGAAATAAACTTTGATGAGTTGAGAGGTAAAACACCTCACTTGCAACAAGAACATGATATATATTAGCCATTAGGTAAAAGAGAGATAGACATAAATCAAAGCTGAATGTCAAAACTCAGAAAAATTGAAGAAGATTGCAGCAGAGTGAAAACTAGATCGAGCAATGCAAGTAGAATTTCTATGTACCTAGTATGATCCACAGAAGTAAAATAATATTTCCAATTGAAATTGTTGATGCATTAGGTCTGATTTTTAGTATATATTGTGTTATACTATAACAGTATAACGTCACAACATTCTGTAGAAATTTAAATTCTATTGTAAGTCACCAATTGTGGATATACACCATACACGCATAACTGTGAAGTAATTGGGAATTTAGAGACTGGATTTTAAGTTATTATTGGATCTCATTTTCCAATTTAAACAATTGTTTTGGACTGGTTCAACATTACCCTAGCCACTTTACCAAATTTGCAGGATTCTCATTTATAATTCATGTTCTGCACCAGATTCCCTACCCATCACTTTATTTTATTTTATAACCTTCCATCAGTAAGTTTTCATTACTCTTGTTCAGTACACTTGACTCCTCAACTCTCTGTGCTCTTTTTTTCAGTCATTATTGCTCCTCCACCTTCTGTATATGTTTCTCTATACATCCATTATACCACAAGAGAAGGATTGTCTGTGCTCATTCCTCCGTTTTCTATTTATTTGTCAATGCTTTAATGTTTAAAACAGTGTTTGTGACTCACCTTTGCATGCTTTTAGCTGGAGCTGGGAGATTCTGAAGGAGCAAGCACAGAGTAACTTAGTAAGCATAATGTCTTTTAAGACATGCATGGATAAATTTTTCCAAAAGTAATTATAGGAGAAAAAATAAGGGAAAAAAATGTATTTCTGTAAGTTAACATTAGCTTTTGCTTATACTAATTCATAGAAGTTCTTCGATATTAGATTTTTCAAAAGCTTATTTTTAACTTATCCATGAAGAAATTACTTTCATTTTTCTTATTTTCTTTTCTTATAAATGTTTTCGGAGTAGTTTATATATATCCAAACAAACTCTTAGCGCATCACTGATTGTACACAAGGAATAGCTAGTCATTGTTTTATGATTTGTTGTTGAGAAGGCTATAAGTAACACAAATGTAATTAATTTGCTCTAGAAGTTAAAGGTTCAATTCCATGCAGACATCCTGAAATCATTTTTTACTCTAAATCCATTTAAACTTCAAAAATATTTTATTTTGAGTTATATAAAAGGGATTTGTACAAAATATATATATATATATATATATATAGTTATGAGTATCAAAGGAATTTTACCAAATGCTTGACTGATGCGCTCTGCTAGGGTTCTCTCTTCCTAGGGTTTTCTTACGTTCCTTGCATGCAGCCATGGGAGAACCTTTGATCCCATGGAGTTTTCTCGCTTTTGATTCAGAAGGGAAGGAACCCCTGAAGCAACAGGTTGCTCCAAAGCGTTCTTTCGTGCAGGCCCTTAAACATGCTTGTGACATTCCTTTAAGCCAACTCCCAGTGCCTTGTATGAAGGGCGATGCTATTGCTGTTAAAATTCCTGAAGAAGAATACTTGGCAGGGCTGGAAAGTTGTAAGAATAATCTCCATGGACGTTTAGTGTTGTCCAAAGGAGATTCTCCACTGAAGTTACAGGACCTTCGTTTGAAGTTATACAAAATCTGGAATCCCTTGGGGAATTGGCGCATGATATCCATCGAGAAGGGTTTTTATGAATTCTCCTTTACTTCAGTTGAGGATTTAAGGAGGGTTCTTGCTGGTGGTTCCTGGAATCTTTCGCCTGGGGTCCTTAGGCTGTTTTCTTGGACGCCAGATTTCAATCCTAGTCTGGTTCGCCAATCAAATGCGCAATGTTGGGTGCGCATTCTTGGCTTGCCTCAGGAATATTGGCGTCAAAGAATTCTTTTTTCTATTGCAAGAGGGGTTGGAGTTCCTCTGGCTATTGATGAGGCAACAGCGTCGCGTTCTTTTGGACACTTTGCTAGAGTCTTGGTTGACTTGGATCTCAGGCAAGAATTGAGGGACCAAATTCTGGTTGAACGGGATGGATTCGCTTTTTTTGTTGAGTTAGTGTATGAACGTTTGCCAGCCTTCTGTGATACGTGTAAGATTGTTGGACACACCTCTGCAAACTATCGCTTTGGGAGACAGAAGGATGGAAAGCTTAGAGGGAAAAAGGTGGAATTTAAGGGGAAGGCCCACTATGTTCCTAAGCAACGTGTGGGTGAGGATGCTGGTCCTAGTCACACGAAGAAGGATCAGGAGCAGCTTGTAGAGGATGCAGTTAATGTTGCTTCACCAGCAGCTGCAATGGTTGGTGCAGTGGCTGAGCAAGTTTCAGACGCGGGTGTCTCTGAGAAGACTAGAGCAGGTCTTGAAGGGCAAGACGGTTTTAAGGAAGGGCTGGTTGAAGACATTGCTGAGGATTCTAGTTCCTCGGAAGATGATTCTAATGCGCAGAAATCAAAAGGAAAATATTTGTGTGCTGAAGATGGGCCTTTAGACTCTCCATCGCATGTGTCTCATTCTTTCTCGAGGTCTCTTGAAGCTGGCCATGCAGTAGGAGGTCAACAATTCATAGCTTCGGTGCAAAAGGAATTAAATTTAGTTTCTCAGTTTTGGGGGGATAGAGTGGAGGAGACATCGGATCATGAATCTCTTGGTGTTGACAAAATGCCGGATGAACAGCCTTTTGAGGAGGTTCTTTCTAAATCTAAGAAAAAACTGTGCCAAAAGAATAAAGGAAGCGGGGCTAGGACTTATAACCTTAGAGGTGGTCCGACTTCTGTTGCATAATGAAACTCTTATTTTGGAATGTTAGAGGCCTAGCTAAGGAGGCTTCTAGACGTGTGTTACATAACCTGTGTGTGTTAGGTTCTAAGACCTTGGACGATGTCCAACCCCTCAAATTTCGGTTTTGATGATAATAACTAAAGGATAAATTTTGAAGTATCTAATGATCTAGTTTGAGTGTTATAGGATTTACGTCGTCCAATTCCGCAATGGTATTGTATCTCTCAAACCAGGACTTTATGTTTTAATAAAGAAAGCGTCCAAATGTGTTTTATAAGAATCCTACAGGCAGCGTCCAATGCTCCTGTGAGAGCAAGCGTCCAACGCTTGAATAACACTCTCTGTAGTTTCTATCTTAAAAATACGTTTTCAATGTTGATTCAATATAAGGCAACGATCACTCTCTCATATTTTAACATGCCATTCTATTTGATTTTTTCGAATAGTACTGAACAGGAAAAGAAGAAGCTTCTCTCTGCAGAAAAAGTACAAGTAGGAGAGGCGCTACAAGTACGGCTGTCACTTCTATCTCTTCACCCTAAGTCAAAACGTGACAACGGTCATATGCTACAGAAAGAACCGCTCTTGGAAAAGGAACAGATCCCTCAACGGATACCTTTCAACAAGCTTCCTATATATAGAAGAATGAGCTCACATATAAGACTGACGAAAAATTTATAAAGAGCCGAATCTCTGACAAAACGACTGGACGATCCTAAGCAAAAAGAGAATTCATCTTAGCTTTGCTAAGCGAGTCTGTATATTCGTACTTACTGTAATATCCTCTCAGTGAGAGTTAAGTTTTACTTACTATCTCAAACAATTCTGTTTGGAAAGCCAGGAGTGGCTTATTGTTAAAGAATACTTGGGTTTTGTGTTTAATCTCAAGGGGAGATTAAGGGTGTGCCAGAAGTGGCCTAGAGAATACTTGTAGCCAGAAGTGGCAAGGTTAGAATACTTGAAAGTAATCAGATCTTGATTAGTAGAACCCTTCAAAAGTTTTTGAAGGAGAACTGGACGTAGCTCAGTTGAGTGAACCAGTATAAAACTAAGTATTCTATTCTCTCGTCTTCTAGCTTACTTGCATTTCTTTTAAACTATCTCTTCAACATACTACGGAAGGGTTTCTATACACATTTTATCTAAGTTTATCTATTACGTGTATTCTAACGAAAAGGAAGAAGAGTAGTTTCTTTGGACTGTTGTTTTTAATCTGCTGGATGATAGCTTGTTTTTCTGTTTTACTAAGTTCCTGTAAAACGTAAAGATACACTATCTTCACATTAGCTAAAGTTTTCCAAAGAAATTTTAAATACACTATTCAACCCCCCTTCTAGTGTATTTCTCTATATTTCAGTGTGTTTCGCACAAACCTTTCTTGGTTTTTCTTTCTGAGCCTTGGACTTCGGTGGATTGTTTTCCATCCTCCTTTTGGTCTAGTCTTGGTCTCAAGCCTTTTACTGTTAACTCTAGGCCGAATAAAGCACCTAATTTATGGTGCATTTGTGATTTTTCAGTTTCTCCCAAGGTTATTTCTTCTTCTGAGCAATTTGTCTCTTTTTCTATGGATTTTGGTAACCAAACTTTGTTTGTGGCAGCTGTTTATGGTTCTACTTCATATGTTAAGTGTAGATCTCTCTGGGCTGATTTATCTCAGTTGCAGCTCGTGCATAGTGGTCCCTGGCTTTTTATGGGTGATTTTAATGCTGTCATTGGAGCTCATGAGAAGAGTGGTGGCAACCTTCCACTTCCATCCTCATGTTCTGATTTTGTTAATTGGTCTAATGATCATAGTCTTATTCACATTCCGACTAAAGGAAATGAGTTCACCTGGTCCAATGGTAGAACTAGAAGGCATCATATAGCTATGAGACTGGACCGATCCATATGCAATTCTGATTTGCTGGAATTATGTGACTCCGTATCCTGTACTACTTTAATTCGTAGTAAATCGGATCATTTTCCTATTTTGGTCTCCCTTCAAAAAGGTGTAAAAACTTCCCCATCCTCTTTTAAGTTTTTGTCTATGTGGATTGAACACAAGGACTGCAGAAGATTAGTGAAAGAAGTTTGGGATTCTCCCATTGCTGGTTGTCCTATGTATATACTGAAACAGAAGCTTAAGATCCTTAAAGGTGCCCTGCGGATATGGAACAAAGAGGTATTTGGTAATGTGTTTACCAATGTGCAGAATGCCAAAAAGGCCGTGGAGGACATTCAACAGCAAATTTCTTCACATGGTTTTTCTGAAGACTTGCAAGTTCTGGAGGACAAAGCTCAAGCTGAACTTCAAAAGGCTCTAGCTTTTGAGGAATGTTTCTGGAAAGATAAGTCGCGGGTTCAGTGGTTTTCTCATGGGGACCGCAACACATCTTTTTTCCACAAGATGGCTAACTATCGTAGAGCTACTAAGAGTATGACCTCTCTTAGAGTTGGAGAGAGTATTCTGGACTCTCAGGATGTCATTAATCAGCATGTTCTACAGTATTTTTCTTCCTTATATGCCTCGGATAACTCATGCTTGCCAAACGATTTGATCAAAACAGTCATTCCCTCTTTAGTCTCTGCTGAGGATAATTCTATGCTTACCAATATTCCCACTTTTGATGAAGTGAAGTCTGCTATTTTTGCTTTGAGTAATTCGAGCGCCCCTGGTCCGGATGGGTTTGGTGGTTGTTTTTATCATGCTTTTTGGGATATTATAGGTACTGATGTTTTCAATTCTGTCTTGCAAAGCTGGATTCTACCAGGTCTTAATTCTAACTTGATAGCTCTTATTCCCAAATTTCCTGGTGCTGATATGATTGAAAATTTTCGTCCCATTGCTTTGGCAAATTTTCAATTTAAAATTATTTCTAAGGTGTTGGCGGACAGATTAGCTAACATTGCTCCCAAAATTATCTCTAGTCATCAGAGGGGTTTCATTAAAGGTAGGCAAATTTCAGATTGTGTTTGCATTACATCCGAGGCTATTAATATGCTGAAGAATCGTGTTTTTGGTGGCAATTTGGCTATTAAGATTGACATCCGAAAGGCTTTTGATACACTTGATTGGAATTTCCTGTTGGAGGCTCTCCAGGCTTTTGGTTTCAGTGATATTTTTTGCAATTGGATTAAGATTATACTGCAGTCTGCTCGGCTTTCTTTTGGTGTTAATGGGGCCTCGGTTGGTTATCTTGCTTGCAAGAGGGGAGTTCGACAGGGTGACCCCCTGTCTCCTCTTCTTTTTTGTATAGCTGAGGATGTCTTGAGTAGGGGGATTATGTATTTGGTGGAGAATAAATACTTATTGCCTATGGCTAGTCCAAGAGGGTGTTCTACCCCATCTCATGCTTTATATGCAGATGATATCATGATTTTTTGTAGGGGGACCTTAAAAAATCTGAATAACTTGAAATTGTTGTTTAAATTTTATGGGGATGCGTCTGGCCAGCATATCAGTCCGGAGAAATGTAAATTCTTCTCGGGTTCTATGCCTCATGACAGGACAGTCAGAGTTCAGCAATGTCTTGGTTTTGGACCTGGTTCTTTGCCTTTTTCTTATCTTGGTGTCCCTATTTTTATAGGTAAACCAAGGACTCGTTTTCTGCAGCCTATTGCGGATAAAATCAAAGCCAAACTGGTTTCTTGGAAAGGAAAGCTCTTATCTATTATGGGCAGAGCTCAATTGATTAATTTAGTCATTACAGGTATGATGTTATATTCTTTTCATGTCTACGCATGGCCTGTGTCTTTGCTTAAGACTATTGAGAGCTGGATGAGGAATTTCCTTTGGTCTGGAGATATAAATACTCGCAAATTGGTTACGGTAGCTTGGAGTAAAGTTTGCAAGCCTTTGGTGGAAGGAGGCCTTGGATTGAAATCCATTGTCAAGTTGAATGAGGCAAGTATGTTAAAACTTATGTGGGATTTTGTTTTTTCTGATGCTCATTGGGCGGTTTTTATGAGAGCTCATTTTTTAAAGCAAGGCAAACCTTTATTGAGCTTTAAGACGTCCTCTATTTGGACTTCGATGAAAAGTAAGTGGCATCTGATTTTGGATAATGCTGGTTGGGTTGTTAATAGAGGTGATTTTGTCAACTTTTGGCTCGACACTTGGTGCCTTGATTCTTCTTTGGCTGATGTTTTAAATATTCCTGAGCTGCATAGATGAGCTTTGAAGTCTTCTGTCAGCTGCTTTGTGATGAATCAGCATTGGAATGTACCTGAGTCTTTGCTGCAACGTCTCCCTCAACTGCATGCAGCGCTTTCTTCTATCCCAGCTCCCTTGCTTGATAATCAGGATCCTGATCAACCAATCTGGAGATCCTCTACAGATGGGCTACTCACCTTTAAAGCTGCTTTTAATCATTTTTCCTCTCCTGGACAAAATCTCCCTTGGTCCAAGCTGTTATGGATTAATTCTGTTCCGCCTTCTAGAAGTTTTATTTTATGGCGCATTGCTCATGGCAAGATGCCTACTGATGATAGGCTTCGGTCTCGGGGTTGTGTTGTTGTTTCCATGTGTGCCTTATGTGGTAAAGCGTATGAAACTACTGATCATCTTTTTCTGACATGCAGTTTTGCTACTGATTTATGGTAGTGGATGCAGTCTTTTCTTCCTTGCACGTTGGACTTTTCTTCTTGTATCGCTGTGCTGCTATCCGTGAATAGGCCATGCAGTACACAAGTGAAGGATGTTCTGATTTCTGTAGTTGTGCATGTTTTTTGGGCTATTTGGTGGTGCAGGAACAGCATCAGGTTCAAAAATGTTCATTTTAATCTGAGGCAAGCTTCTTCTATGGTGATCTCTGCTGTCTCTCTTTCCGGATTTCTTTCTAAGGGCCATGCTTCAAATTCTATCTCCGAATTTACTTTTCTTCAGAAGTTCTTAGTCTCAGCTAAGCCTCCTAAGCCTGTTCAGATTAAGCAAGTGACTTGGTTTCCCCCTGCTTGTGGTTTCATCAAATGTAACACTGATGGTGCATCTAGAGGTTCTCCTGGGCATGCTGCGGGTGGTGGTATTTTTTGAGACAGCTTTGGGGTTTTTCGTGGCTGTTTTGCAGCTTATATTGGCATTAAATCAGCACTGCATACTGAGCTTTTTGCTGCTATTTTAGCTATTGAATATGCTCATTCTGTTGGTTGGGATAAGCTGTGGTTGGAGTGTGACTCCAAGCTGGTGCTTGCTGCTTTTGAAAAGGTTGATATAGTTCCTTGGGACCTCAGAAGCCGTTGGATTCGTTGCCTTAAATTATGCTCTCAAATGCATTTTTTGTATTCTCATATTTATAGAGAAGGTAATCATTGTGTAGATAGATTAGCTAACTATGGGGTTGATCATAGGGTTGATTTAACTTGGTGGGATCATATTCCCTTGTTTGTTAGGGATAGTTTTGCTCGCAATCATTGTGGATTGCCTTTTTTCCGCTTTTCTTGATTGTTATCATGGGTTTTGGCCTAGTCCCCCCATGCCTTTTGTTGGTCTTTTTTCTTTATATTAATAAATTGTGGTTTGCTGCCGATGATTAGTTGGTGAGGGGGTGCCAACGTTGTTGGGATGTCCTTGTCCATCTGTGAGGTTTGCTTGCTACAAATTCATATAAAAAAAGTATCAATGAAAGTTGCAGTAGTAGTTCATGAAAAATATATTATTTTAAATAATGTCACCTATGTTGTGGCTCAATCCATAGCCATGCTCTAGAAAGGATGGATCACACAACTAACAATAATAGGAAAGCCCATTCATAATCTCCCCATTTTAGACAACTACTACAATGCTCCCTTAAATTATGTGAGCATCGACAACTATAATTTATTTAATTATATAATTATAAAATTTATATAAATTAATTAATAACTTTGTATAATTTATAAATTTGTTCAATTAAAATAAACATAATAAATAAATTTATCATTTTAACTTTTAATATGTTTTCGTACACTATATATAGGACTCGTTGGTTTGTGTTTAATATAGTGATTTTTAAAAAGTGATTTATTTTTAATAGGGTTACCATTGTAACTTCAAATTTTATAAGGGTATATTATTTAAATTCTTTTATAGGTGATTTAGTTTTTAAGTAATTATATTATAATTTATTTGCATAGTGATTTATACTTTGGGAGACCAAATGTGTGTACTTAAAAAATGTAAGAATATAGTATATATATATATATATATATATATATATATATATATATATATAATAATTTTTACCTATTAATTAAGTATATAAATCAAATGGCTTAGTGATTTTAGGAGTTATATAGTAAGAAAAAGAAAAAGGTTCTTATCCTATCTTTAACATTTTTATCATTTATTATTTTTCCACATTCTGCTTCCTACCTTCAAAATTACACACATTTTACCTCCCTATTTTAATAAATTTGCGCATTATATCCCTAATTGCACGTCAATACACTAATGCCATGTTAGCAATTCATGTCAGTAGTCAGCATTTTCACATCATCAGTCAACTAATGGCATTAGACAATAAACTAACGATAATAGACAATTGGAAAAATTGCATGAAAATTGAATAACATGATGGTCAAATGCGTGGAAAAAAATGGTATGGGGTATAATTCAAGAAAAGATGTTGGTTGGATGGTAAAATATACAACTAAGCCTAAATATATTTTACTTTTCATTTTTGTTCATTATTAAGTATTGGGGAAAGGATAATGGACATTAATAATTTTAATATTTATTTATTTGAATTCAAGCATTCATTTACTGTTTATTATGTATTTATTTATTAAACTTATGAATTTTATTTTTAAAAATGATTTTATATACAAAAAATAAAATAAATAGAATATTTTATTTACACTATTTTTATTTTTAACTTTTGAAATAATTAAGGTCAAAATAAAATAATGTTTTTACAATTATAAATGTTTGACCATGTACCTTCATTTATTATATTTATGATTTTTATCTTCTTAAATAACAACATTAGATGCAAAAAATAAAATAGAAAGAATATTTGATTATTTTAAATAAAATATTTTATAAAATAAAAAAGGAAGTTGTGGCACAATTTTTCCACTCAAATAAAGAATAATTTCTTATTAATAAATTTATCTATTAGTTATTTAAAAATTATATTAATTACTAGGGCATTTAATATGTAGTGAGTTCTTAATGCGCACCTCATAAAATATCTTATTTTCAATTTTTATTATTATTAGGAATTGGGGAAAGGGTAATATTAGGTTTTAGCAATTGATTAATGAGTATTAGAATTTCTGCTTTAATTTATTGGTTACTATGATTTTTTTTATAATATTTAACAATTAAATTTTTTAAAACAAAACACCAAATGTAAAATGTCAATAAAAAATATTTTTTCACTATTTTTTGTTTTTAATTTTGAAAATAATCACACTTAAAATAAAATAGTATTTTATAATTACAAGTGTTTAAAATCATGATTCATTAATTATATTTATGAACTTGAATTTTTAAATAAAAATATCATATTCACAGAATGAAATAAAAAATATTTTTTAATTTGGAAAATCATTAAATTTAAAACAAAATAGTATTTTTTATCATTAAGTGTAAAACTAAAAATCTCCCCAAACTAGGAGAAATTAAAATATTTTCTTCTTATTTATTTTATTTCTCATTTATTTCATAATTGTATTAATTTTCAAGATATTTTTTGGTCTAGTATCACTAAGTCAAGGCATTTAATAGATAATGAGTTTTTAATTCATATTTTATAAAATATTTTATTTTTCATCTTTGTTCGTTATTAAGTATTGGGGAAGGATAATGGGCATTAATGGTTGTGATACTTGTTTATTTGATTTCATGCATTGATTTACTAGTTACTATGCATTAATTTTTAAATAAAGATATAATATATGGAAAATAAAATATGTGGAACATTTTACTTTCACTATTTTAATTTTTAATTTTTAAAATAATTCAATTTAAAATAAAATAATATTTTTAAAATTAAAAATGTTTGAATATGTGCATTCATTTATTATATTTTTTATTTTTTATTTTTTAAATAATAACATCTTTTGAAAACAAGAAAATAAAATAAAATAATTTATTATTTAAACTAAAATGAAATATTGTTTGAAGACATTTTCCTATTCTAAATGTTGTTGTTTAATTGGTCAATGCAAATCTTCATTACTGTACTTACTATATTTCTTTTTCAACACATTGAAATAGTCAAAATAAAATAATATTTTTAAAATTAAAAAAGTTTGAATATGTGCATTCATTTATTGTATTTATGATTTTTATTTTTTTAAAATAATAACATCCTATGCAAATGATAAAATAAAAATACTTTTATTATTTAAAATAAAATATTGTTTGGAGACATTTTCCTATTCTAAATGTTGTTGTTTAATTGGTCAATGAAAATTTTCATTATTGTAATTACTATATTTCATTTTCAACAATTATTTAATGTGTTTTTAAATTAGAGATTTTTTAATAATCTACATTTTATTGTTTAATGAGTCATTGAAAAGTCTTGAGTATTATAATAAATGTATTCTATTTTTAACTTTAAATTGTTTAGTAATAAAAAAAACATTAAATTGTTTAATATTGTTAATGAATTTCAATTGTTGAAAAGTCAACCATTTTTTGCCTCTAGTTTTTAAAAGTCAATATGTATATAAGATTAAAAAAAAGTCAACCATTTTGCCTCCAATTTTTAAAAGATTTGACTTTTCAAGATTTTTATTCATTTAAAAATGAAGACACTAATTTTTTCCCTTTAATAGATGATGTTAAATTTGTATAAATAGTGTTTCTTCCTTGTGTTCAGTATTCAAATTGATTTTACACATTCACAACTTCAACATTCAGAATTCATTTACACATTAACAAAGATGTCTGCTCCTCATTATTGTCTATCTCTCCCTTAGGAACTCCTAAAGAAAATCTTGTTGACGGTTCCGGTGAAGGCTCTCATGTGTTTCCAATGTGTTTCCAAGTCATGGAGTTCCCTCATCTTTGATCCTACATTTGTGAAACTCCATCTTCAAAAATCTTCCAAAATTCCCTCCATCCTATTCACATTAAAAGACATGGGTGGATCGAATTCCCTACACTGCTGCTCCATGCAACGCTTGCTGGAGGATCCATCGTCCATTGATGATGGTGGCCTCCCATTGAATATCAAGTACACCATCATTGGGGTTTGCAATGGCTTGGTCTGTTTGAGAGCTACGGCTCATTATTATGAACAAGAATATTCCAATTGGAGTTGAACTGTCCACCTTAGTGATCGAAGAATGTAACCATTCTTCTTGCTGATCTTAAAAGAATCCACCCTCTCAGCCTAGATCTTTGTGTTTTGAGGGGATGCCTAAGTCATTCTCATTATCACATGGAAAGTGGTTTTTCTTTTTGGCAAATGGACGAGTTTGGAGCTATGGAGTCTTGGACTCGGTTGCTAGATTTTAGTTGCGAGTCCCTTCAAATTTCTAGTCTTTTACATCTTACATCTGCAATACCAATGGTGGATATCTGAAAACGGCGATGTCCTCTTGCTGGCAAAGAGAGATTATGAACTTATATTTTATAACCAAAGAGATAATAGGGTAGAACGTATAAAAATTCCCTTGAAAAAGTTTGGTTGCACTCTACAGATTATGTTCAGAGTCTGATTTTGCCTTATTAATGTAATTTAGATCCTCCTTAATGGTTTTGCCTTATATTGTGATACAAATCCTCCGCAATGGTTGGTTTTATAAGAATTTATAGTGACAATTTTGGTTATGTACTTTGATTTATTTGTTGGTTGTTATAATGGATGTATCGAATTCTTTGGATAAGATGAGGTTATTTTTATTTTTTATTTTTATTTTTTATTAATGCATGATTATTTTGCTCGCACTTACATTTTAATGAAGTACTTTCTCAATTTGGAAGTCTTTTATCTGTTCTATACATGATGTTGATGTAGAAAGTCATTTTTAATAGAGTAATGATACAAATACACCCCATTATTTTAAACAATCCAACAACACCTCTCATTTCTATCTATCTCTCTCTTCCTATCACATCATAAACCTTATCATACCTATATTTTTTCCCCTCTCTCACAAGGTGTTGCATAGCATTGTGGGTGTATACCAAGCATTTTTCTTTTTCATAACACAACTATTTTATCTGCCAACGTAAATGCTTGTGTACTTGGAATTGGCACCGAAGCTAATTTATTTCTTTTTTTTACATAATAGGGATTTTGCTATACGTTTAGCACGATGCATGCATTTATTCTCTGTGTCTGCTTTGGCTTTTTCTGCATTCTCTATTTTTGGTTGATACCTTTATTCTAATCCCTTTAACTCCTTCACTTTCCCTGGTAGTAGAATCTTATTTTCCATGGAAAATAAAAATAAAAACTTTAGCAAGACATATGACATATGAATATGCTATATCTTTCAACTTAGGCCTACCAAGTTTTATCTTTCAAATATGTAAGCTTACCGAATATTTACTTAATCCTATTACTGTTTTATAGGAAAAGAAACTTCTGCTTCAATATCACTCTATGATCTAACAACGTTATTTTCAAATTATAAATCTTCAACCTCGGTTTCATGAACTTTGTGCACTTTTTATGCCATGAGGAGGGATGGTAGGAAGGAAGAAAGGTGCCTTTTGATGGGTCTCTTTTAGGTTAATTTGGAATCAATAATTGCAAATTAATAGAGAGTACTTAACAACTATATTGTTTTATAACTACACAACGTAATAGGAAGCAAATAACTTTACCTCTTAACAATCATTCATTTTACTTGTTTTCATTCTCTCACTCCCAATTTTTACACAATTAAAGTATACATTTCATAAATTTTTAACCTAAATCTCTAAAAGGAAAATTGATGAAAATTTACCTGTATCTAAAATGGTCAAATATCATTTGGGTCTTGGAAATAATAGCGTTGTCACTTTAATTCTTGAAAGTAAGAAAATTCAAAAAAGTTCATGAAAGTACATTCTGTATGTCACTCTACTTAAAAATTTAAAAAGTCTTGTAACTTAAATGATAATATTAACATATGTTTAACATCCTAGGAACGTATTTTGAATTTTTTTAATTTCAGAGACTAATGTGACAATCCTTTATACTTTGAGAAACTAAAATAGTGTTTTACCCGGATATAAAATGACTTGGACAATCATAAACAGTAAAAAATGTTTGAAGAGCTGTCATGGCCAATAGCACAAAGGTGGCAACAAGTGTCAATAGCCTCTCCATGAAGAGTACACATAATTGGTTAAGATCCTGTAGGGATTGGCCCTCTGCTTATCACAAAAGTACTTGTTAACTTTCTTAATGGTCTCATCCAACTTTTCAGTCTTGGTGGGTCCAATAGATTTGCTCATTCCATTGAACAGTTCCTCAGTTTCTTCCACAATGAGAGAACTACTTGACTCTATGATCCCTTCATTCTTGAGCAGCTTCACATCCTCCATAGTGTCTATGATTCCCCGCATCAATTCAGTGAACCTTGTGAAGATGAGAAAATGTGGTTTGGTCAAGGCCTCGTAAGCCACAAGGTTTCTCATTATCACTTCAGAGTTGACATCCAATTTGAGCATAGGAAGGTAAAATATGCTCTTTTTCTCATTGAATTCAATGGCCGTGATGCCGCCTTTCGAGGGTTGAAAATGGATACCAACTGAGTGAAGCTCACGCACAGAAGGGATGATGACAACCACAGGAGCTTCTATTTCAGATGGTAACGTTTCTGAAGAAAACTTTTGAAGATTTGGTGACATGTTGAATGTTGCATCTAGGGCTCATTTAACGGCTTGCGGAAGAGGAATGTTCATGTCCTTTAGCCTTTTGAGAATGCCAAGTGTCCATGACAATAGACCCTTAACATTCTTTAAGAATGTGACTAAGACTTCAGATTTTGAGCTTCTTATAGTTACAACAGTGTTAGAGCAATTTAAATAACTATTGGGATTGCGCGTACCTTCTCTCTCGTGTGTTAATGTCTCTAATTTTTCTTATTCAGAGACCACCAAATGGTACATGAGATCCAAGATTGATAAGGCTTGGTGACAGCTTCAGAAAATGTGAGGGTGTAAGTCAACTTGAGTGGAGAGTGACAGAATGACAAGAGCATTGAACCCAAGTAGTGTTCTTGAATTGAATGAATAGGATTGGAGCTTTCAAGCTCCAAGATCCTCAACAACATGAAGATGGGAATCTGGTTCTCTACCATGAATATGTCCTTTATGATAGCATCCTTGGTTAGCTTCACACCACTTATTTGAACATGGCGGTCTTCTAGTCCTTTCATGAAAGAACTAGATGCTTTCTCATCTAGATAGTTATGGAAGAAATCTAATAAGAATAAACCGCCAAGGGTAATGGTGTATAACAAGGTATTTTCCTTGAGGTCCAAGTTTTTGTGGTAACAAGTGCGTATGAATTGTTCTGTGTTGTGGAGTTCCTCAACTAGTTGTTCGAGGTCATGTTTATTGAAGTGGTCGAGAACCCTTTTGGCAGCAAAAACCTTGAACCTTTCCATGGGATAGAGCTCGGGACGAAAGTGGTTATATGGACCAATGGCTATAAGTTGTGGGGCAAAGGCTTCTGGCTTGGCACAACTCAAAGATTTGGGGACTTGGTATATGCAAACAGGTATTGTGTTCAAGATTGAGAGGTTGGTTTCCCTCACCAACCTGTTGATTTGTTTGACCCAAGAGTCTTCATCGGATTCTGAATTGAAGATTGTTAGAGAGACCATGTGGGATTTTGCTTTGCCTAATGGATTTGCTATACTGTGTAATACTATATGCTAGGATGGTTTGTTAGTTATATTGACACCACAAATAAGCTTTGTTTTATTTATAAGAAGGAGGTAATAGGTGAAGAACTTTGAATATTTGCTACAGTCACGGCCATCAGTAAAATATGCATGAATTTGTATTATTTCTTATGTCTTATAATTAAGTCTTCCAATACAGTCTTAAAATACAGTTTTACATTACACATAATTTTATAATTAAGTCTTCCAATATAGTCTTACAATACACCTCTTTCACATTAATGATCAATTGGTCCACAGTTATATATATAAAACACATAATTTTATAATTAAGTCTTCCAATACAGTCTTACAATACACAGTTATTAATATGAGATTAATTTGATAATTTTATATGCATTATTTCTATAAAATATACTCATTTGAGGTTAACAAACAAAACATGTTAAATATTGGCAACTAGAAATGTAATTCCACATTATGACTAATATTAAAAGCGACCCACTAACATCTTATCACATTGCTATAAAAGAATGTTATTATGACAACTAAATTTGAATTATAAAATAGAGGAGGTTGATAAACCACAAAGCTTTGGTTAATTTATATCACATAAGATATATGGATGAAGAGTTAAAAATAAAAATTGAGTGACACTTAAAATATCTTTATGAGATTCATTTAATACTTTTTTGAGTAAAAATGAATATTTTTCAATACTCATGCGCAACTGGCTTCCGTGTTATTGTTGAGTGACCAACTGATCGACCAAGTCAACAAACGAGAAGTGGTGAAAATGATTTCTCATACCACAAATATAGCACCATGACGGAGATTATTATTATTATTATTATTAGAATTAGAATGCACTTGATCTGACATGGCCTTGCTCGGTTACACTGGCCACGTTCTTGGCTTTGGACTTGCCGTTCTCGACTCAACCTCCTTGGATCAAGAATCTAACCATCAGCTTTTTGTCTGGCTTTGAACCATTCAAGTGCATCTACCAATAGATTTTATCCTAAAATGATAATATATTTTAATCTTGCATGTAGGAAGCAATTGATGTGGGTTTCACCCCAACAACTCCTCTAATGTATTGTTGACATCAATTGATATGATCAATAATCACTTAACATGTCACCTCTCAAACTCATAAATATATCTTCACTCCTCTCCTCTAGTACATTCTCTACTCCTAAACTAATTGTTATTCTACTGATTTACTAATTTGGGCATGAGAGTCTTTATAGGTAGCCACAACCTCTCCTCGACCTCGTCAAAGGGACAACATCAATGTAATATGCATTGAATTTCGGCCTCTATAAGTGTTGCATGCGTAGGTGCTACATCAAAACATCATTGATAATGTAAAAAAATTGTACATGGTCATTCAATTATTAATTGTTGGTGATGAAAATGCGACTAACTAGCCATGGAAATGGCTAATCATTGACGGATAATTCCCTTTTAGCGATTTTAAAATGTAAAATCAACATTTCAAAGTTAAAAACAAGGCTAAAAATGGTACCTTAGAAATGTTGGTTTTCAATCAAAACTTGCCATGTGCCCTACTATTATGAAATTACAACTCGGCTAAGAAATAAAGGGACGTGATCGTTGAAACACATCATACCTAACTGAGTATAATTAATGAACTGAGGATTCTTGAATCGAATTTGCAACTTGACATACTCAATTTCCAAGCATGCTAAGTTGGGGACAACTATTTTGGATTGAGATTAAAGCTCAATCTGTGTAGCCGGTTACTTTGCCCAAAACATTAGATTAACCCAAATTGCAAGTGTTGACCGAAATCAAAACCTAGGCATAGGATTTCTAAAACATACATGAGAGTAGTGAATCATACATCAACCAAGCGTAAAGTAACTATATTGCTACACCAAAAAGGGTAATATTGTCTCTGGAAGACTTTGGCGTTGTGCTAAGGAATCCAACCCAACATAGACCCTTATAAATACAACCAATGTCACTATAATAGATAAGCATTTATTAATATCATCACTCTAGCAGAACTGTCTTAGGCGTCGATGTGTCTTTTTTATATAGTTAACCACCCATTTTTACAGTGTCTCAGCCTTATTGGAGAGCCTGCAAAATTAAGAATGCCTCAAACCTTAATCCATCTGAAGTCTAATCTAGGCAACATTCGTAAGAATTTGGTTCTAACCGATAATCCACCTCAAATATGTCAGCATATATAGTCTAAGCATCAAGTTAATTTATTATTTTTGTATACAGCAAAACATATTTCCAAGTAAAATACCATTTTGAATTTTGAGTTCATCTTCTCATTTATTTTTTATTTTGCTTTGCCCTGTCACCTTGAAATCTTTGATTAGCCAAAAGTGCATATTTCATTAAAAAAAGGATACAAGGGTACCCACCCCAACATACATACTTTGCTGCTATGATGCAGACAATTCGCCGTAGTAAATGGTAATACGGTACCAATAAATTCATACATACTACCGAGAGGGTCTAACTCAGTTGGTTGAGTAGGGTGTATGAGTTATTGAAAACCCTCCGGTACCTATGTTTGATTCCTAAAGATAAAAAAAATAAATCCATACATACTTTCTATAGGAGCAATTTGCCGACGCTAACAGCTTCATCTTGTTATCCAGCATTTTTCAAATTTATTATAGCAGAATTGAAACATGTTTGGACCTATATACTTCTTTCCAAATCTTAAGCCAAAAAATTTTATTAATAGAATCCCACTGTTGTAGAAGGTGTGCCAAAGATGAGACATGAGTTTTTGATTCAGTTTTTTTTTTTTTTGATTGAGAAAATACATAAAAGCAAACCAGATACATTCGCTTATAAAATATAAGAACTAATACCCACAACAGAACTAAAACGGAACTTGCAAGCCTTGAAACATTAATCACATAACAAATGCCCCCCAACCACACAATTCAAATATAAAAAATTAATCAAAAATTGAAAACATTTTCTCAGATTAAACGTTAACAAATGAATAAAAAAATAAACATTAACAACCCAATTTTCTTTATTTAAAATTCTCCTGACATAATGCACTAAAAGCTTGTGTCTACAATCTACAATCTGCTTGCAATTTGAGAATTGAATCTATCATGAAGTTTCAGAGACTCCAACTCCTCCTCATCAATATCCCTGAAGCACTGATCCACCATTTCTTCGCTAACCAGCTCTAGCTTTGAAGGTTCCCACTAGTTAATAAAGTAAAATAGCAGGAAAACACGAAGGTAAAATAAATCAGTTAAATAACATATTAATCTAAATCTATGTAGAAAGCAGATGGTATAGGAGATACTATCTCTTACCTTGGGCTTGTTGTCTTTATCAAACAGCTTTGCTCTTGAACCCTATGCGTGTGTTTGAGTTGAATAAAGGGTCAAAAAGAAAAAAAGGGAATTAATAGTTAAAGTAGGGCCAATAAATGAATATATCCCAATTTCACAACTATTCTGTAAGACTAAAAATAAACACTAGTTTGTAAAGAATTACCTATTTGTACAGAAAATCAGAAAAATGTTAAATATTATTCACTGTTCAAATATTTTGCTTTGCATCAATAAATGGAGTTATTCCAAAATAATTTACCTCATAGAAATCATCGCTATTGGTTCTTCTAAGGATGTGGGCAGCAATGGTGTAATCCTGGTATAGGCATTGTTCAATATTTTGTACACTGCCAGTTCTAATCCAATTAGGCAAAGAAAGTCATATATATATATATATATATATATATATATATATAGTTAATAATTATTTGCATAAAAATTATAATTAAGCAAGTTATTTTTTTCGCTTCACATCATACTTACTGATTTCAAAAATATTTTGAGGCTCAAGGGACAAGACAATCGCATGGAACTTAGTGCATTTTGTATCCACTCTTCTGCTCCATTTTATGATTCCTTTTCCTATAGAAGATATATATGATTCAAATGATATTTCACACCAATTATATTCAGCATAGGACTACACAAATTAGTACAAAAAGAATAAAACGTTTTTTCACATCTTAATATGTATACATACCAAGCATATGATAATTTCCTCCACTGTCCCTTTTGAGAAACATTTGTTTATAGTCTCCAATCTTTTCTCGTTAAAAATCAGAATTAATTAGTTCTCAACTCTCAAGCTGCACAAAATCTTAAGAGGATGATTATAGTTTTTCATTTTAGTTACCTTCTAAAAGAGCTGTCTTCCTTCACATCTGCTTTCTCCGTGAATGTTTCTATAACAGCCGCTATTGGTACATCCGAAGAAGTAACAGTACTTTGTAGGACATTTTCTAGTGTATGTAGCTTCTGTTACACAGAAAAATAAAATAAAATGGTCAATTGAGTTGTGTAATAATACTTCAAAATATTACATAACAAAAAAATTTCAATTATACCGTTTGGATAAAGATGGGATTTTTTATTTTATTTTGTGGAGATCGAAAACAAGTAGTAAGAAATTTACACACCCTACTCAAACAGCTAGGCCCCTTGATAGATGGGATTGAGAATAATAATTAATATTTAATGGATGCTATTGTTAAAATATACTATATTTTATTGAAAATTGTTCAAATCTCCACAAGCACAATGTGTGGCACCATCCCCTGCCGGCCAGGCTAATTAATATTCCTTTTATAATCAATGAATTTAGTAACATTTCCATTGTATTCACTCGTGACTTGAGTCTTGACTTAAACCACCAACGGGTTTATTTGATAGTATTTTTATTTTTGGTTTCTAAAAATTATTTTGTGAACAATTTTCAAAATTTAAAATACTGAAAACTGAAAGGATAAAAAAATTAAAAAAAAATTATGTTTTTTTAAATAAAAAATTTTATTTTAAATTATATAGTTTTAAAAAATTATTCTTATCAAACATTTTTACTTTTTAAAAATATAAAATAGATTTCAAAACAAGCAACAATCAAGCCCCAAACCTCTATTACTTACTTTTACCAAATTAAAATGAATATTAACTCATAGCGTTGTTATTTACATATAAACAATTTTAAAACTATAATTCGTAAATCATATAAAAGTGTAAATTAGCTTTAGTAAAAGTTGAATTATATTTTTTTAATCTGTTAATTATAATTCCAAATTGAATTTTAACTGAATCACTGATTTTTCTTCAGAATTGTAGGTTTTTGATTTGAAAAAAAAAATCTTCTTTTATTTTATTTTCATTTTAATTATTTTATTTCTTGTTTTTAAAACTTTATATAGAAAATAATCAAAATAATTTTTTATTTTTATTATGTTATGTATAGATTATTATAAATAAGAAATAAAATAAAATAATGACATTTTTGTAATTAAAAATACAAATACAAAATATTTTGTTAAAACAAATGGCTGATTAGCTTTCCCCTTTGGTAAAACTTAGCAATCATTGGCTGACAACATAAAGTTTATAGCTCCTTTGGTTAAAGGAACCATGCATATTAATATATTATTATTAATTGAGAAAAAATGTGAAAAATTGTTTATATTAAATTTAAGCAGAATTAAATTTAATAGGAGATCAATTTGGAATTATTAATTCATACTGAAGTTAATCTTAATTATAATTTTTTTATTAAAAGGTATTACTATATAATTAGGTTTTTTATCGTAAAATAAATAGCTATTAAATATATTTTTACCACTTAAGGGAGTTTGGTGTGGTGTAGTACAATATAATAATGGACAAATATGTAGATATTGTAATTGTACAGCATAAAGAATGGTGTATTGAATGCTTTGAATAGAACTCTTATCAATTAATTTGGAGAAATAGGTAAGGGTTAGGGGAGTTAATCCCTAGTTGTACTAGTTTCCATACATAGATATTTATAAATTAAAAATCAAATCTATAAAAATTATCTAGATGGATTCATTAGATTCAGTTTTGAATATAGGGAAGTGAAGGCATGATGCATGTCAATACAATATCTGGAACTCTCGGTGGTCTTCTGCAAATATCTTCTTTTTTGGTTACATAGCTAGGTCCCAAGAGGGTCGAAATTGGTTTTATAGTTCTGGAAACTCTTTTTGGAGAATACCCATGTAATTAGTGTAGGGTGATAGTAAAAGTTATGGGAATTTCAGCTGTAAGTATGACGCTGGCTAGCGTGTACAACTTACTCATGTGTGGTATGGTGCAACATTATTAATAACCGTTAGATTCATTCATAGTGCATCTTTTTATCATGGAATCTCTGCATCTGATCTTGACTCCTTTCTTCGTCTTCTCTTCCCAGTGCTGCTGTCCACCGTGCGACACCGCCAGAGGCGATTTCCAGCGGCAGCACTATTTTTCCCTCCCTCTTTGGATCTTCTTCTTCCCCTCTTCTTCTTCCCTTCCTTCTTCTGCTGGATTTATTTTCTATTTTCTGATTTCTGATTCCGCAAACCCCACCTCGTGACCCTCGCCTTCGCTGCATTGAAACCCATCCCTATTGGACCTTCTCCCATCACGTACCACCGTCACACACATGACCATGGCGTCACTCCGCACCCACCTCAACGCCAAAAACACCACTGTTTCCTCACCCCTAGTCTGCAATCCATTTTCCTCCCTCATGTTGTTTTGACTCATAATACATACTCTTTTCTACATTTGATTTTGATTTTTTGGTTTCTGATTCAGGTCCACACACAAAAGTGATTTTTTGATTTAGGATGATGGTGGCGATGTGAGCACTGCTGCCGTTGTTAGGACCGAGCAAGAAAGAGGAAATAGAGAAGAGAGGGGGGACAAACGGCGCCACCACATACAGTGAATGGAAATCACCACAACAGTGCTTTACATTAGTTATGATGATTCACCATTAGGTTCGACACGGTACTCGCAGCGGCGGGGTAGGGACAGCGGGTGCATGGTGGTGTTGGGCGCTGAGGAGGAGACCTGCTGGTGATAGTTGGATGAGGAATAATTTGCTGTGGTGGGTATGTGATGTAATTGTGCATGTTAAATGAGTCCAACGGTTACTAATATGATAAGGAGACATATAAAAAATAATAATAAGTATTAATTAAATAATTTTTAATATTTAGGTCTCAAAATATCATGATTCATATCCAATCCAAATTGATACAAATAATATGGAAAGAAGTAATCTAGTTACCAAAATAACCAGGTAGTCTAGAAAGGAAGTAGGATGCACCGACATCTGGAAAAAGTCCAATGGATGCCTCTGGCATTGCAAATACCTACAAATAATCCACAACATCAATTTAGGATAGAATTAATGATCTTATTTAATAATGGATTAGGCTATATGTTTCATCCACAAGGACGTAAAAAGCGTCTCAAAGACGATATATATGTATACGGCAAGAAATTTGCCTAGATTGAATGATTTGTGATACAAACGGTGATTTGTGATTGGATGACCGTTTAAAACTATTTTACATTGTCAGTGCATCACCATTAAACTCATTTAAATAATATAGAACATTGTAATATAAGACATATATAATCATTTTCAATTAGTGACAATATTTTTAGAATAATGTAAAAAGCTTAATTCATTTCGAAATCTAAATCTAATTAATTATAATTCTATGAAGTGAAGTGATATAGCTTTTTCAGTTACACCCCTGAACTTCGTGTTCATAGATAGACCTACTCCCGCTCCCATGACCAATCCATTAATGAAAGCAACCTGATTTCAAAACAATTTAAACAAAACTAATCAAATGTGTAAAATTTGTTGTAAGGAACAAGTAAAATATTATATTAGTCTTTGAAATTACAAACATCAATTAATTTAATCTTTAAAATAAAAGTAATATCATTTTAGTCTACAAAATTAAGAAATAATAGTCATTTTAACTCTCCATATTATTAAATTAAATCATAATTATTTTAATTCTTAAAATTATAAAAAAATGAATAATAAAGATTAAAATAACTAGTATTTAATAATTTTGAATACTAAAGTGATATTTTTAGATAATAAATTAACTAATACCTATAATTTTAAGGGTTAATTTAACGAAAATATCTATAAAATCAATTCGGGATCTAACAAATTCACCAAAGGCTTTCTGTAGGTCACCATAAAATATTCCAAAGTAAGCAGTTTCTTGTAAAAGATCGAAGTATAGATCCAGTGTCCTGGTTCCATGTACAAGTAATTGAGTTTTGTTATATATGTGTAACATAGCCTCTTAACAAATAAATACATATGTTAATTAATACAATCAATTTAACAGCCAAAATTAACCTAATAATTTATTCTTGAAACATATTTTACGCAACCTAAACGTAGCCAGCCAATTAGACTCCTGAACAGAAATTAGTCATAATAAAAGTAATAAATATTTTGCACCAATATATTGATAGCCTAATAAAAATAAAAGCAACCTATTTTGGATTTTTAAGTGGATCTAAAGTGAAATATATTATGCCATATCATATTTAAGTGATGTATCCCTATCGTAGTAGTCCAAACAAACTTACGTATATGTTTTTAATTAAGTGGGTCTAAAGTGGACTGTAGATCAAATTATTATTGATCAAGTGTTTTGGATGTAAATAACTTGTACCTGCAAGGGAAGACATGATTACTAACACTACATCGCCACCAGCAGAGAAAGCTTTTCCATTAGCCTATTAACACGGAAGATCTTTACTACTTTAATATTAAATGAGAAATATTTATAAATCTGAAATCGTTGATACAAAAATAGAAAAAAAAAATTAAGAACCCACATATTCAATTTGGTATGGCCGTTTCCCTAATCCAAAAGAAATCTTCTCCCCCGGCCCTGAGATTTACCTTTAATATCACAAGTTTCACGGAAGGGTCATTCTCATACATTTGTAAATTCTTTTTTATTTAACAAATCTGCGAACAGTGAAAGAACATATGATATTATAATTTTCTACAATGTAGTGAGAGATACGAGAGAGAAAGGGATTTGTTTCACATTGATGGATTTATATTTTCAACTGCGTAGAGTATGTAGAAAGGGATTTTCAACTGCATCTCACCCAACATTAAATAGTGGAATACATAATTAGCTTTTGCAACCCCAATTTGCTTTTGTTTAGAATATTCTTTTATTTCTCTAGTGACTGGAAGCAAGGGAGAACTTGAGGAACCATCATCTTTCCATTCAAGATTGAAGAAATCCAAATTGATTCTTTAAGATTCATGGTCTTCTCTTCATTGTCTTCTTCTTTTGGTTTCTCGATTTCTTTTATCTCTATGAGCTTCTAATTCCTTCAGGGTTAGGATAGGATGAATATTTGTTTAAACCTTTAGTAATTGATTTTCCTTTCTAAACTCCAAACCTTTTTATGTGATTATAGTTATTGGATTTGTGCTTAACGCTTCCTTTGACTGACTCTCTTTGCGATTGATTTATAATTTTAATTCACAATTGGAAAATTAATTGAGACTTGAATTGTTTTGATTTAGTAAAAATATATTTCTTGCTGCAAGGAATAGTGTTTGAATATATGCATTCCTTTGTGATTTCTTGAATGTATAGTTTGCTTCTAATTATTCTCACATATAATTGGTAGCAAAGGGTTTACCTACCAAGGAATTGAGAATAAACTAAATTAGAGAAATTGGATGTCAATTGCATGATTGAACTGCCTTTAAAAAAAAAATTGCATGATTGAACTCATTGAAGGGATTATAAAATTACATTAAGGGAGAATTGAGAGAGTTTTGATATATACCCGTTTTTGCTTATTGATTTTCCACTTTATAATTACATTTGCTTGCTATTAATCTTAATTTAAATACAAAACCAAAAATCACTCTTTTTTTTCTTATTTACTTGATCAAAAGTGTACATAGATAATTGATTGTATAGTTTGTTAAACCTCAATGCTTATGAGAACAACACTCTACTTACTCTTTTGTTTGGGCGTGGACTATGCTTTGCCAGAGGAACCAATTGCACACTTCTACCAACATGTTCAAGGTGCTGTCACTGTCAGTAGGTGTAAAAAGGAGAGATGGTATATCATCTGGAGTGCAATTACATGGAATATTTGGAAGTGGAGGAATGCTGTCAGCTTCAGACAAAAACAGTTTGATCAGCAGGTAATTTGGCAGGATATTTTGTTTTTCTCCTGGCTCTGGCAAAGACATAGTGGGTTGAATTTTGATTATTCATTTGTTCAATGGGCTAGTTGTAACCCCCATTTCATATAAAACATAATTTAACTATTTAATTTATATTATATATATTTATTTCAAAGTTCTGATACGTTCTCTTACAATCCAAAATATGTTCTGTAATTTACATCATTAAAATTTATATAACACTGCTACAAATTAATTCTAAGTACTACAATTATTGTCTACCCAAAATAGTCCCATCCTATATGCTCTGGAATTTCTGCATCTTCATCTTTTAACTATATCTTCAGACACCTGCAAATCAAACTTCCTAGAATCTAGGGACAAAATTTTACAGGATCAGGCATTTAATTTCTCATACAATTAGAATCCATATCAACCATATACATTTCATATAAAAATTAATCAATCACATACATAAGCAAAATGCAGTATGATTTATGCAAATGCAGTTTTTGACTCAAAATCATTTTTGACCCTGCTCCATGGAGACTTCCCCTTTGAGTGTTTAGTAAGAAACTGGCCTACCATTCCGCACTGCAATTCAGCTATCAGCCCCTACTAAACGCAAATAAACTAAACAGAATTAGGAGATCAAGATACCCGGAAGGCCACCACGACCGCAACTCAGTCCAGTTTCCAGCCACATGTGGAATTGCCAATATCCTTCACCCCACAGACTATATAATCACAGACTATACAGTCCTGTCTAACTTACTCTGCTCACCCCAAAGATTCAATTCTCATCTGTCAAATCATTTCTCATGACTACCGCAGTCCCGGTTAGTCAACATCATTGATCTTTTAACATTCATGGCTACCACAGTCCTGGTTAGCCAACATTTATTCTTTCTTTTCTTTCTTTTCTTTTATTTTCTTCTTTTTCATTTCCATGGCTACCGCAGTCCCGGTTAGCCAACATCAATTATTTTTCACTTGAATCTTTATAAATCCCCCAAAAAGACTCATGCATATGTAATATGTTAATAATCACAATTTAATAAGTAATTTTAAACAATCACCTACAAAAATATAAACATTCAACAATTTCCAACATCATTCACAACACAATCAAGCCAAATCAAGCAATTTCAATCCAACAACAAATCAACCAATCAATTTCAATCCACCACAACACATCATCCAATCAATCAAACATGGTTCCAAACAATTATTTCAAGCTTCTAATATCAATTATATAAATCAATTTCATCTTTTCATGGCTCTTGATCAAATCTTGAATCTAAACCTAACAACTTGTTTTTATAGATTCCAAATGATCTAAAATGAAATTAAATGCCATGATCCTTACCTAGAATCCTTAGTTTGATGGAGAAACCTTTGAATCCCTTTTCTCCCTTTCTCATTTGTCTTCTTTGAAATTTTAGGATTTTTCTCCCAAATTTCTCTTTGACAGTACTAAATATGAGCTCTCACTGATACAAGCAAATGATCTCGGAATTTAAAACTTTTTATATCAAATCGAAGCTCTTGAAATCTATTTTATAGAAAGGATTCCCACTTCTAAAATAAACATGTAGAAAATTTTATAAAAATTTTCTAAGTCGGCAGCCCTGAATTTTGAGTGCTCACTGAACATAGCTCAAAGAAATGTAAATTTCTCCCAGTTACCAAACTTGTTTTGAGCTGACCTTTTTACAGTGGAAATTTCACATCTTTATCTTTCTAAAAAGGTAATCCTTGCCCCCAAATTCTTTACCTATTGTTCCCAGTAAATTTGTTTCTCACAGCCTAAGTTTCAGACTCAAAACAGAGCTCAAAACCCTTGTCCTGTTTCTTTTTAAAAAGTTAATTTAGAAATTGGACATGATAATTTTTGTAATTTATATGGTTAAAAATCTTGTTTTGTCTAGTTTTTAATGGTTCAAAAACGAAAAAGAAACATTAAGCACACAACTGGGAATTTGAGAAAAACCGAGACATGTGCCAGGGAAACTTGAAAACAGAACATCCATTTTGAAAGCCACAGATGAACTTCAAAACGACGTTTTCTCTCCATGGTGTAAAAATAAAAGTTGTTCATTTTTGTGTCTATTTTTATTCAAACAAATTTCGTAAAAAACCAACAGTTAGATCTCCCAAAAATCACAAAACCGTGGGAGCTGTCCAGGGACACGCGAACCTGACAGTTACTGTTATATTGTTTTGGGGTTTGTTTTCAACATGCAACCTTGTTCCAGGAACCTTCCCACTCAGTTTCAAAAGAACAAAAACAACACTAAAACCAGGACATGCACTCACACAGCCACTGTCAAGGGTTTCAAACCCACTTCATCAACTTTTTACATTCAAGCATTCAAACAAACACACACAACAGCCGAAGAGGGGCAGGAATGCTGTAGGTAGTTGCGTCCCCTAACTCTCAACCACCCTTAGACTAAAAATAGAATCCACAAAGAATTTCCCTCACCTTGGGTTTTTTGGTTCAGCTGAGAGAGAGGAAGAGAAGACAAGTTGTTGGTGATAAAGAGAGGACCTCAAAGCCTTGTATGTAACCAGCCAAACAACAAAAGAGAAAAGAAGAAAAAAAAATGGCTTCCCTTCTTCGGACCAGGAGCAGAAAAAAGAAACAGAGAGCCACGGGAGAGAAACAATAAAAGGAAGAGAAAGAAGCAAAGCCGTTCACGCAAGTAATTGGATAAAATTTGAAAATTTGCTATTTGTACCCTCACTTCCTCTAAGGACACCCTCCCTTCTCTTATTTTTTTTTCTTTCTTTTTTTCTACAACTTACGGAACTCACGTAAAAGTCTAAAAAATTTCACAATAACACTATGGCACATAACAAAACATAGAACTTGAGTTATTTATTATATCAATCAATATAATTTAAATTTAGTTTGCTCTTTCATTATTAATCAAACACTTAATCATACAATTAAGAAAATCACAACGTTACAATTCTCCCAAACAAGAAAATTTTCTAATTAAATCTCTCACGTTCATACTTATTGGGTTGTAATTTTCGGGGTGTTACACTAGTCAACCCGCGGCATGCATATGTTGATGGTTTTGGTCTGCTTGGAGAATGTTTTGAGACGATGGGGTGGTAGCACTACTACAAAATAAGCTTTTAACTTAGGTTATTTTAGGCTTTTAACATTGGTTTTGAACCGATGTTGTATCGAACGATGTTAAAAGTGGGATACTTTCGACATCGGTTATAGAACCGATGTAGAAAGTGCACTTTCTACATCAATTCCAACCAAAACCGATTTAGAAAGTTGTCGTTGAATAAAAAAATGAAACTTTCGACATCGTGATGTCAAAAGTAAACTTTCTACATCGGTTCCTATTAGAACCGATGTAAAAGGTCATTTTTTAAAAAAAATATATGGCAGTTTTGAGTTCTAAAAGTATAATCAGTCTACAAATACAATATATATATATATATATATATATATATAATTTTCTTTAATTTTATGGCAACAATATACTATATATTGGTGTAGAGTTCATGAGTTGGTGAATTTAGAGGGCCATGGAAAGTAAAAAGTAATGACAAAACAAGATAGATTGCTTTGACTATACAGTTTTTGTTGTATTCTTTATTTATGCCACCAAAATTAATGCTAATTAAGAACAAGTGATAACTTTCACATTCATGAGTTTGTGCTGTCTATAATCATAGTCCAACTCAACTAAATCGTTTCTTTTTTTTCCCCTTAGTTATTGCTGGTTAGATTCATGTGATTTTTAGGAAAAATAAAATCTACATATACAAATATTATGCAGACCACAAAATATAAACTCAACTTACATTCACAAGTATTTTATCATGATATCCATATTGTTGTATCAAGTTTCCAACCAACAGTGACAGCAACCTCCATTGCTATATAACCCACCTTGTGTTGGAGTATGAAATATTTCAATGAATGGATGCTACTTTTTCTGCCGAGTCATTCAGACATTTCTGCCCAGGACATTTCAGACATTCAACCTGCAAAGCACCAGAAAATAACCAGTTCACTAACGTACAATAACAATGCTACAAAGTGCACAGAAAATAAGTAGCCAAATTAACTTGTAACCCAAATTAACTTATTTGAGTGTGAATTGTATTATCAAAGGAAAATAAAATTAACTCAATAGAAAATAATAATTGACCAAACATCATGCCAGGGGAACATAAGCAATACCTGCCATGAATAATCTGTAAATATCCCATCACATATCAAAGGAAGGCTTATTATATTCATTTAGTTGATTTTGCCGCCTTAGATAACCGTCGATAGTGACACTGTCATACCTGCATGATCAAGAAAGGACATAAAATATCAATTGCTGGCTCCTTCCATTTCAGTAAAAAAAAATCACAAGAATTGTGTATTCTAATGCTCACCATATCACTAGTGATCCAGGAACTGACGAATGTGTTGCTAATGATAAATGGTTGACAAACTCTTTAAAATTAGAAATCTGCTCTAGCTTCAATGATACCTCCATATTCAACTGCAATTGAGTGTTGCTATTTGAATCATTGAAAAGAATAAAAAAAAATGCCATGCTGCAAGGTATTAGATTTTTAATTATGTATCTATTTTTAGTATAAAATATGCAGGATGCTCCTAATATTATTCTCTTCTAATATCAGATTTCTAAATTACGTATTATCCATGGCCACTTACAAAACTGCCAATGAAGCACTTTTTTTTTTAAAAAAAAAAAGTTATTACAAGCTTTATATACAACATATACACTAAATTTCCTAGTGTAATCCTTCAGAATATTATAGTGTCCTTTATTTTCTTCCAAAGTTATTTGTTTTTCTGTTTAATAGTGCGTTCATTGTATAATATTATATAAGGTTTTTTTGAATTTGGGTTTTCATCGTTGGAAGATCTAAGAAGTGTTTGGTCTGTTGGCTCATGGAGTCTTCACCCAGGTACTCTTCGTCTCTCTAAGTGGACACCAGATTTTAATCCAAACAGAATGAAGCAAACCCATGCCCAGTGTTGGGTTAGGATCCAAGATCTCCCACAAGAATATTGGCGCCCAACTACTCTGTTTGAAATTGCTGCAGGTTTGGGAACTCCTATTATGATAGATGAGACCACCAGAAGCAAACGTTTTGGGCATTACACTAGAATTTTGGTAGATCTAGACCTGACAAGCAAGCTAATTTCTGAAATCTTAGTAGAAAGGGATAACTACACCTTCTTCGTCAATATAGTCTATGAGCGTCTCCCTCTGTTCTGTGATTTTTGCTGCACTATAGGTCATTCTTTGGACCAATGCAAGAAAAAGGGAGATAAACCAAACAAGCAGCAGCATCCACGCCCTCCTGCTCAGAAGGTTAAAGGGGACTCCAGTCATAACCCTATTCCAGAAAATCTCACTCAAAAAGCAACTCACAAAGGTGATGTTTCTGAACCTTCTCCCTCCATGCCCAAAGATTTCATCCAAACAAATTTGGCTGCTGATCAGCCTATCCAATTTGTTGCCCAGTCGGACTTTCAATGTAATGCTCAAGTGGTTAATCAAGATAACCTTTTGGTCCCCTCAAACTCGGAGGAGGACCCAGAGTATGAAGAATCTATTCATCCAATTTCCCCTTCGCATGCCTCTAATGTGAATGACGAGATTGCCTGCAGGCCAGATAATGGTGTGCAGATACAGCTCCCAACAGATTCTAATATCATCATAGATCTAGGATGTGGTGCTTCCGCTCCTATTATCAATGAGGCAGTACAGAAAGATATGCGATTAATTTCTCCTTTATGGGCAGATGATGAAGATTTTGAATGTTCTGAAGATATTTCTAACTTTGACACTCAGTTGCAACATCAGGAGGAAGCTTCTGCATTCACTGAAGTGCTGACTAAATCAAAGAAACGCAGCTTGAGTAAAACTAAGAAGAAAGTGCAAAGAGCTCAATCAAGAGCAGGAACCCGCAACTTAGCATAATGAAAGTGATCTACTGGAATGCTAGAGGACTAGCAAACCTTGACACTAGATTAGTGTTAAAAAAGCTTTGTGCCACCCATAAGCCGGACATTCTCTGCATAGCAGAACCTTGGATTTCTCAGGAAAGAATTCCTAACTTCTTTTGGTCTCAATTTAATCTCTCTTTGTTTACCACTAATAATCGTGATTCTCTTTTGCCTAACTTGTGGTGTCTGTGTGCATCTCACCTTAAGCCTAGGATTATTGATTCGTCTTCACAACAAGTCTCTTTCTCTTTCCTCTGGGAAAACAGAGAAGTTTTTATGTCAGCGGTGTATGCTAGCACGTCTCATGTGCAAAGACAGAGGTTATGGCTTGAGCTAGCTTCTGTCCAACAACGCAATGTTGGCCCTTGGTGCTTTTTTGGTGACTACAACTCCGTGCTAGGTGCTCATGAAGTTAGGGGAGGCTGTCTCCCTCACCGTACTTCTTGTGAAGAGTTCAGGCTTTGGAGCGAAAGTTGTGACCTCTCTCTTCTCTATACTAGAGGAGCTTTCTTCACTTGGTCCAATGGTAGAAGGGGTCGTCATCTGGTTGAAAGACGTCTTGATAGAGCTTTTTGTAATGATCAGTGGATGGAGTTTTGGTCTACATCATCTTGCTGTACTCTCCCTCGCAGCAAATCTGATCACTTCCCCATTATGTTGCATCTTCACAAGGGAGCCCCATCTTTTCCCTCGTCTTTCAAATTTTTTAAAGCATGGACAAAGCATGAAGACTGCAAAAGATTGATAAAGGAGATTTGGAAAAGGCCTGTTCTAGGATGTCCAATGTATATCCTTTCCCAAAAGCTAAAAAATCTTAAATCTGCTCTAAAAATCTGGAACAAAGCTATTTTTGGAGATGTCAACCAAAATGTGGATAAAGCATTGGCAGAAGTTGATAGAATTCAAGCTGAAATTGATCTACAGATACCCTCAGATTCTTTAATTGATCAAGAAGTAGAGGCCCAACAAAGACTGCAGAGAGCTCTTATGTTTCAAGAAGAGTTTTGGAGAGAAAAGGCTAGAGTCAATTGGCATTCTTTTGGTGATAGGAACACCTCTTATTTCCACAAGATAGCCAAAATTCGCAAGGTCTCTAAACAAATGTCATCTCTTGCATTAGACGACAAAATTCTTACCTCCTCTGAAGATATTGAAAATCATGTGTTGGAGTTTTATCAATCTCTTTTTGCAACTGATAATCAATGTAGTGATTCGGATTTAGTAAACAGGCTCATCCCTAATCTGGTCACTTCAGAAGACAACTCTATGCTCACCAATTTGCCAACTAGACAAGAAGTTAGACAAGCGGTTTTCAGCCTTAATGCAGATAGCGCCCCTGGTCCAGATGGGTTTGGAGGCACTTTTTACCACTCTTTTTGGGAAATCATTTCAGAAGATGTTTATAATGCAGTCCTTTTTTTTTTCACTCAAGGATGGATCTTGCCAAACCTTAACTCCAACCTAGTGGTTCTCGTGCCGAAAATTCAGGGTGCTAACAGCTTGGATAAGTATAGGCCAATAGCGCTGGCCAATTTCCAGTTCAAAATTATCACCAAGATATTGGCTGATAGATTGGCTATTATTGCCCCCAAAATTGTATCAGAGAATCAAAGAGGCTTTCTAAAGGGCCGCCACATTGCGGACTGCATTTGTATAACATCTGAAGCCATTAACATGCTGGGAAATAAAAGCTTTGGAGGTAATATAGCCTTGAAAATAGATGTCAAAAAAGCTTTTGATACTATGGATTGGAAATTCTTACTTAAAGTTTTGTCAGCCTTTGGCTTTGAACAGAAATTTTGTAATTGGATTAGCGCTATCTTACACTCTGCGAAATTATCTTTTTCTGTCAATGGTCGATCTGTTGGATTCTTCTCGTGTAAGCGTGGAGTTAGACAAGGGGACCCTTTGTCTCCTCTTCTCTTCTGCCTTGCGGAGGAAGTTCTTAGTAGAGGTATTCACAACTTGGTAGCTACTGGAAATCTTCATCCTATGTCTGGGCCAAGAGGTCACCCAACTCCAACTCACGTTATGTATGCTGATGATCTTATGATCTTTTGCAAAGCTACGAAGAGAAACCTCCAAACTCTTAAAACTCTTTTCCAATCTTATGCAGAGGCCTCAGGTCAAATCATTAATTTGGAAAAAAGTAAGTTCTACTCTAGCAACATTCACTCCTCTAGGCTTGCTCAGGTGGTTACTACTCTTGGCTTCTCTGCTGGCAGTTTTCCTTTCAATTATTTAGGTGTTCCTATGTTTATAGGAAAACCAAAAAAGACTCATCTTCAGGGGATTGCTGACAAAATTTGTTCTAAACTAGCCTCTTGGAAAGGCAAACTGTTGTCGATCGCGGGGAAAGCTCAGTTAGTTAAATCTGTTATCACTGGTATGATTCTTTACAGCTTCTAGATTTACAAGTGGCCAGCATCTCTTCTGAAGCTTGTTGATAAATGGTCAAGAAACTTCATTTGGTCAGGGGACCCCTCCAATAAGAAGTTAGTGACAGTAGGTTGGCATAGAGTTTGTTCCCCCTATGAAGAAGGGGGTTTAAACATTAGATCATTCAAAGCTATTAACCAAGCTGCCACCTATAAGCTTACTTGGGAGATGGTATCTTCTTCCAGCACATGGGCTTCGTTTCTTCGGGCTAGATTTTTGAGGAAAAATTCCTCGAGAAAATTTGTCAAGTCTGCAATATGGCACTCTATTAAGCCTCATCTGCAATCTATTAAAGACAACACCTCTTGGGTTATTGGAGATGGCGCTAGCATTGGGTTTTGGACAGACACATGGCTAAACCGTCCAATAGTTGAAATGCTTGATATCCCCTATCAAATCCAGCATGGCTTATCTGCTAAAGTAAGTGATTTTCTATGTAATCAGACTTGGCAAATTCCTTTAGAATTGGAAATTCATTTTCCTTCTCTAGCTGCCGAGATCAAAAGTTATATTGTCCCATTGTTGCCCTCTTCTGATTTGCTGGTTTGGAACCACTCTGAATCTGGTTTGCTCTCTTTAAAAGATGCTTTCTTCTTTTTAAATCCTCCTGGCCAATTGATTCCATGGTGCAAACTAATCTGGAACCAACATATTCCCCCTTCAAGATCTCTTCTTTTTTGGAGACTTTTGCAAAATAAACTTCCTACAGATGAAAATTTGCGCAGCAAAGGTTGCACTTTAGTTTCTTTTTGTTGTATGTGTGGTGCTGATGCAGAGTCTTCCCATCATCTATTCCTATCTTGCCCTTTTGCAAACACTATTTGGAGTTGGCTTGGTAACAAGATTTTTTTTACATTTGACACCTCTAGCTTCCACTCCCTATTGGAATGTTGCTATATTGGGTGGAGTAAACAAACAAAAGATCTTGTTCTGGCTGCAATTTTGAGCGTAATATCAACCATTTGGCACTGCAGGAATAAAGCTAGATTTGAGAACAAAAAAATCAGTTTTAATTCCGCCGTTAGCATTATCTCAGCTGCAGCTTCTCTCACTGGCAATCTGTCAAGTGGCAGTATGGAATCATCAATCAAAGAGTTTCAGATTCTTAAATCTTTCAATGTCTCCTGTCACTCAAAAAAGGCCCCAAACATCAAGGAGGTGTTATGGTATCCTCCTCTATGCTTTTGGATTAAATGTAATACAGATGGAACTGCTCAAGGCTCACCTGGCAGGTCTGCAGCTGGTGGGATTTTTCGAGATTTTAGAGGCGCAGTAATTGGCTGCTTTGCTGTTAATTTGAGGATTTCCACATCTCTTCATGCTGAGTTTATAGGAGCTATGACAGCCATTGAGATCGCTCAAAAAAAAGGTTGGAATAGGCTATGGCTAGAATGTGATTCTAACTTGGTTGTTGAAGCCTTCTCTTCCGGAAAAGGTGTCCCTTGGTCTCTTCGTAACAGATGGATTAATTGCCTATCGATTGCTAATCAAATGCAATTTCAAATCTCTCACATATACAGAGAAGGCAACACGTGTGCAGATAGAATTGCCTCTCTTGCTCTCAATGTACAGGACTTTTGCTGGTGGGATTCTTCGCCTACCTCCATTAACCATGACATTTTTAGGAATAGGAATTGTCTTCCTAGCTATAGATTCAAATGACTGTTGTTCTGTGGTGTATCCTGTTTTTTGCTGCATGGGTTTGGTTCATGCCCCCCCATGTCCTTATTTCTTTTTCTGTTTTTTATAATACTCGGAGGGTTGCTTTTGGTTTGATAGAGCCAAGGGTGCCAACCTAGTTGGGTTGTTTGGCTCTATTGCTTCCTTAGCTCTCCTCCTTTTTGTCAAAAAAAAAATAAAAAAAAATTGTATAATATTATAATAAAATAAATATAATATCATCATGTGAACAAAAATAGCTTTGCTAGTGCAGGGCTATCATTGTATAATAATTACGTGTAACATAGATAATAAATAGCTTATATAATTACGTGTAACATAGATAATAAGAGTCATACACCCCACACTAAAAAAGAAAGTATAGTTTAAGAGCCACCCAGGCCTATATTGCTACAGTGACCAAACTTCATATCAGAATCAGGAATGATCCTGTTCCATCTGATTTATATGGAAACCCCCTTGGTTATTCTTGTGTACCTCTACCTTGAACTTCTCTTGCTTCTCTCCCTGCTTGACTTTGAGAAGCAGATTAAACTTGGCAAAATCATCAATGACCTGCATAGAAATTTACACATCCATCAGCCATGATACACCAGTAACTCTACCCTTGGGATACACTTCAATAGTCACAAAAGAAGCTTGTAAGCTATCCCCAAAGGCAGATTTTCTTATCAAAGGTTTTAAATTTTAATCACTAAATTACATATCTTTGGGAGCAATAACATAATAGCAAAAACACGTTGAACAGACCGCTCACATATATAGTAACTACCAGTTCTTTCATGCTATATTAATGAGAACTTGAGAAGGGAAGAGACCTGATGAATATTTGAATAAAGCAATGCTAAAAATTCACTCTTACAATCTTTTCAATACTAGGCAAAATCTCGTGTTAACTCCACTAATAGAGAGCAGCTCAGGTTATTTAGTGTAGCCAGAAGCAGATTTCACACGCTATGATTAGGTGAAATCTCATGTTAGCTCCACTAATAGTGTGGCTTAGATTATTTAGTGCAGTCAGAATCAGATTTCACCGAATAATAATAGTGTTTAAAGGAGTGTCCAAAAACTATGTTACTAGTATTCCTCTATTTAAATATCCAAACAAAATTATCTCTCTGTTGAAAGAAATATAATATTATAATAAATAGCTTTGCTAGTGCAGGTTAATAGTGCATTCATTGTATAATAAAATAGATATCATATCATGATGTGAACAAAAATATATTATCATCTTAGGCAAGAAAAAAGTTAATAAATATTTATATAATCTCTAATAGTACTGAACGGAGATGAAAAATTGTTTACCAGCCACTGGTCAAAGCCTAAGTTAGCAGCAAGCTCTGCCAAAAGTTTTGCATACATTTGGGCAAACTCCTTTGTTGAAAGCAGTTCATCACAGACTGCCCTTCCCTCTTTCGGTCTTTACCTTCAATGATGAAAATCCTCAAAATATTAGTATAAGAAAATTAAATACTTCTCAAATTACTCCTCCGATGAGGATTCAGTGAGTGCAAAGAAACCACAAAAAGAGGTGGTTGCTAAGAAACAAAAGAAGGAAGCAAAAGTGCAAAAAGCATAAGAATTATGAAGGAAAGTAGTTATTGACCAAATAAACAAAATAGATAAAAGAAATATATTACAAATCAATATCTCCTCAGTGAAATAAGCATTAACCTAGTTCACAAAAAATGATTTGATCATAAAGAATACACAACCTTTGATAAATGGATATAAAAGCATTTATGTTTTTATTTACTTACATTAACACATTCACAGAGAGAAAAACTTCACTGATGTGACAGATGGATGATATAATCATTGTGCAGTTGTCAGATAGCCAAGGATTATTATGGATAGTAGTACAATAAAGCCCATGGAAGCAGCCATGTTCAGCACACATCACAACAGGAATCTCCAAAACAGTAAGACAAATAATTGGCATGTCCAAAGCTGGCCTTAGAATGCATGGTACTCTGGTTGTGGTTCTGTCATGCATGCAGCAGCTCAAATGTTATTTATGTTAGACTTAGCAGCATAAAAGTAAGAAGAAATGTTGCAGCTTAAATAAAAAGCATTGTACTACTAATATAGAGCTAAATCAATTTTTTTTCATAAGCAGTACCAAAAGACAAATAAACAGTGAGAATTGTCCCCTCATTGTTTTTTCCACTATTAGCATGTCCAATCAATTTATAATTCAGTACTTCACTGGAGGATCAATGGAAAGATCAAAATATTGCATCAAATGCAAGATCACATCTAGTCATTCATACAAGTTAGATGGATATACAAAAAGATGAATCTCATCTTCATATTCCATTTTTCAATACCTTGGTTTTCCTCATTTTTAAGCGTTTAAGCAGACCAGGCTCAGCATCCGTTTCAATTCACTAATATGACTAGGATGATATATTGGAACTGGTAGCTCAACATATCCAAAGTGACCTGAAAAGTAATATCAAATTACTTCATTTGAAATATATCTTTTTTTACCATCAAAATGAGATATGAGATAGATCAGAAATCACAATTGCACCACATTCTAAGTAATTAAATCAAGTAGACCTCTGAATGATGGAAAGCCTCTGGACAGTTTTTTGTTTCACAATTGCAGCAGTTGGTGATTTTGTTCAGCTCACAATACACTTACAAGTCACAAGCCTCAGGATTGATTTGTCAAACTCCTTATTATTATAAATTAATTACAAGAAATTGAAGCACAAAAGTATCATGTGTCTGATGGTTTTTCAGTGTAGTGGAGATAAGATAAGCTTCCACCTTTGGAGGCTACATCATAATTCATAAAGCTTTGCCAACATGATGTGATTGGGATGTAGCATAGGCTGAAATTTGGATTTCAAACTCAAAAGAAAAATGGAAAGGACTCATTATCAGCTGGTGTTGGAAAACAAGATAACCAAGTAAGGAAATTAATGGTCCACTAGTGTCATTTTTATACGTCAAATAATATTCATACTTTAAAATGAATCTATTTCTATTTCTCTTCCCCTCTCTATATGTGAAAGGGTAAAAATAGAATTAGTCAATCGTGCGTGTGTGCGTGAGTTTTATTTTTAAGTTAATAGCTATTGAAAAGAAAAACTGAAATCAGAAGGGAAATCTACTCCTCCCAATCACACTTAAACCATTTCTTAACCACCAACCTCAGACCCAACACCACCTCCCAGTTTGCCAAAGAAATCAAACCACCACAATCCCCTCACAAAACTCAAACAGAACCCAAAATCCCTGAGCCACCGATGAGTCTTTCTCTGTAGCTAAACCCACTACGTGAACTGACCATGGACCAAGAGCTGTCAAATCTGAAACTGTGATAAAAAAATAAATCCTAACACTATGGACTCTTCCATAAAGTCACAAGCAGAGAATAACAAAAAAATAAAGTTAATCATATAGATTTCATAAATAGAATATCACAAGTTGAATTAATAGGTCATAATCACAAATCCAAAGAAAAAACAGAACATATTTGCATAAAAAAATCAAATAAAATAAGAAAAAAGGAGAAAAATAAGTTAACCTAAGCAAACTTTTGAGCAGCGAATTAGAGAAAATGACACAATCAAGGGTACAGATTGAGCAAATTGGGGGAAAGAGAGAATGAAAATGGATTGCAGTGGAGAATGAAAATGTCAAGCCAATACTCGTAGTGGTTGGGGTCGGCACCGTTGGCGGCGGCGAGGCGCGGGTTGCTTCACTCGCAGTCCCAAAACAGCATCGTTTCCTCTTCACACATTACATCAGAAGCTGTGCGCACCACAAAGACATCAAGGTTGGCCAAAAACTTCTTCTCGCACTTGGTCGAGGCTCAGGATTTGGTATTTTGCAACTACAAGTGCGTCGCGAGCGTTGACAAGTCTTCACCAAGATTCACAACCTAAATCCTTCGATTCCCATCTCCCTTAGTTTCTCTCCCCTTTTCGTTCTTCATCTCGCTTCACTTGTGTTGCCGCTGTTCTCTATGTGAAGCCCATAGTGCTCATCGCGGAGAAGCCGTGGAGGAAGAAAAAGTCGAAAGGGTTCGCGAGAGAGGCAAAGAAGAAATGTAGTGAGCGAGATAGAGGCTTTGGGAGAGATAGAGTCTTGTAACGAAAGTGAGGTAGAAAACAAATCAACAACATTGGTTATGAGATATAACCGATGTTGAACACTATTAATAACATCGTTTATTATAGAATCGATGTTAACAAAGCCTTTTTATTTACAAAAATGCCACCACATATTTTTTGACATCGGTTCTTATATAACCGATGTCAATTAGATGATGTAGAATACATATTTTGTAGTAGTGTAGTCTCGTCAATCTTAAGTGTGTTGGTGGGCAATTAATGAGGTATTTTGTTTATGCATGCCTTAGGTAAGTCTTGTGGTGTAAATTGGTTTGAAATGCTTATCAGGGTCCCTTTTCTGGTATCTTTTTATATGCAGTAAATGCTTGTATATACCAAGATGCTAGAGTTTATCAAGGGATGTATCTATTACATGTGAGGTGGGATGGGTTATTGATAGATGTCATGTATTTTTGGTTGCTTTCTTTTGGACCCTGTTTCACAGCACTTCTGGTGCTACTTTGTTTCTATTATTTATAATATTATCTTTGCTTACCAAAAAAAAAAAACTCTACTTACTCTTTTTTACCATGTATAGGAAAGATTGATATGATATTGTTAAACTATGGATGGATGAAAACAGGTAGGTGTAGGATACTTAGTTCCTAGGGACAAAACCAAACATAGATATTAGGGAGGCCAAGTATAAAAATTAAAGTTCATATACACATCAAATTTCATATTAAATACTCATACTTCAAAATACAACAAAAATAACACCCTCAAGAATTGAACCTAGGACTTAAAAATTGTTCAGTAGATCAATTTACTATCGGACCAATATGATTAATTATTAAATTTATGACATAAATAATATATATACTTATATTTTTCATTATTTATATAAGTTCATGTGATTCAACTATTGACCTACTGGTTCAATCAATGACCTATTAACCAGTACCTCAACCAAGTCGATGATTAGTTTGATTTTTAAAACACTGGGTACAGATATATACTAGTAATTACCACAAATTGATGGGAATAAGTGTAAATTACCCATAAATAACTTATTATTTATTATACTTATTGAATACATTTTAACATCAATGATCAATGTAATATATATATATATATATATATATATATATATATATAATTGTTTTAACTATTATAAATGAATAATTACAACAAAATTTGTTCAAAAAATAATAATTACAACAAAAATGTTTGGAGAGAATTTTGTATTACATGTTAAAAAAAACAGTATTATTTTACAGCTACCAAAGAGTATTATATGGGTAAAGAAAGATAGAAGATAAAAAGATTTTGACGATAGAATAGAAAAAACCTGGTTTGCTTCTCTATCAAAGGTGATACTGAGAGGCATTATATCTTGTTGCGTATACCGTTCTGTGATATATGGAAGGTTTTGAACAACTAAGATGCATACATGAACACAAAAAACTTATCTCTATATATATAACACGATTGACAAAGAACTTGTTCCCTTTAAGTCACATATACTGATATATACATGTGAATCATACAATGTTGAAATTATTTAATGCAAATTCAGCGTAAGGTGTTTTGCCGTTAATTCCCCCAACATTTTTTTTTGTTTTTTTAACAAGGTTGGAAAATTAACAGCAAAACTCATTACCTATCTATTTCCAACATTAATGCCTGCCTAACTAGTTTATAGATCAAACAATGAACTTCATCTATGTGCATTTTATTTTGTACAAACTACAGATATTCTCTACAAAAGATAATTTGTTTCTGTCGAGTAATGATGGAAATTAAAGTTCTTTTTCTAAATATTTCACATTTTTCATCTTCTTTTTGTGTCTTGTCCTATGTTCTCAATTTATTTAATGGATTATCTGTTCACGCATCACACAAGATGGTAACGAGATTCATATGCCAATTGGCATCATTTCAAATATAGATTAATTTGACTTTTCATTTATGACAATTACTATTTAGTACTAGAATCTGAATCAAATGCACTGATTAACCACGTGAACAAAATTGTAATGTCTACAAATTTCAACAAATGGATTCATACCTTGACAGGAGGTAGGTATTATTAAAAGGTGTAGAATGTCATACCTTGATAGGGGTGAATTGTTTTGTATTTATAGAAGGTAAATAGATAGATTTGATAGGATTATTTTCCTATCAAATATTATCAAATCTCATTAATTGTGATAGAGATAGGTTTATCTTCTATCATTATCCTTTATCTTAATCTTTTCGTATCTTATCTTTTAGTAAGATATACTTTCTGTTATAATTGTTTTGGTCTAAGTCTATCTTCGTTTACTCTGCCGATCCCTTGACTCCGTGTCGGGCTGAGTCCGAGTAGTACATATGTCCCTCAAAGATCTGAAGTAGGTTGTAAGAGCTTATAAGATTTTTTACATAGTCGAGCTTCGTTATGCCATTACAACTGATCATACTAGTCGAGTTACAGCTACTTTGAGCTTGTGGTTGATCTGAGGATGCTTAAGGTGTCTGGCCGAACTCAAGAAGCTCTAAGGGTGAAGGCGAGCTAAAAATGCTCTATAGGCTCAAGGCGTAAGGCTGAGCTAGAGTCTCAGGTGGCAAGGTCGAGCTAAAGATGCTCTATAGGCTCAAGGCATAAGGCTAAGCTAAAGAGTCTCGGGTGGCGAGGTCGAGCTGAAGATGCTCAAGGCGAGTGATCAAGATGAGGATGCTCTAGGCACGAGCCCGAGCAGACAATGCTCTAGGCTTATAACTCAAGGTTAAGCTAATGATACCCAAGATGGCATGGCCGAGCTGAACATACTCAAGTCTTGAGATGCAGATGAAGACTCATAAAGTGCGCGACCGAGTTAAGTATTAGATAATTGAGGCTAAGTTCATTGAGTTGAAGATACTCTAAGTGGAACTGGCCTAGTGTAAGGTACTCAAGGCCGAGTTGAAGTCACTCGAGGAAGAATTGGCCAATGGCATTGGAAATGCTCAAGGCAATTTAAGACACTCGAGGCTTTTTGAATGATTTCCAACTAGTCATAGTGTATTTTTGTTGTTAACCATTGAAGGTGATTTTGTCCTTGTTTGGATTTGATAACTCGTCAGTGTCCCACTTCCCTCTTTCAATATTGTAAGGTTGGGTGGTATTCGACTTTGGGTCCCTTGAACTATGTGCCATTTAGTAGGTCCCAATCATTAATCGATCAACTACCTTCTTGAGGGGCCTTGCCAAGACTAAGCAGTGCCCATGCCCCCAAGGCTTTGAGTCATGGCAACAAAGCTGATACGAGTAGAAGTACCATGCCTTTGGTTCCTTGAACCGCATGTTGGTCATTTAATTCATGCTGGGATGTTTAATGGGCAATAGGAATGCCCTTAGGGTCAATCCAGGATGTTGAGTGAAGGTTGGACTCGGCTTGTCATTGGATCAAGCTGGAACGCCTAAAAGATTAACTCGAGGGAAAAGTAAGAGGTTAAACCGGAATGTTGTATGGCTCTCAACTTGTCTTTGGATCGAGTTGGAATGCTAAAAGGGTCAAATCGAAATGCCAAGAGGTGAAGTTGGAATGTCGAGTTAGGTCATTTCTCAACTTGTCTTCGGATCAAATTGGAACGCTAAAGCGGTCAACTCAAGGGAAATACCAAGAGGCTAAACTAAAGTGATGTGTGATTCTCAACTCATCTTCAGATCAAGTTGGAACACTAAAGAGTCAAATTGAAATGCTGAGAGGTCAAATCGGAATGCTAAAGGGTCAAATCGGAATGTTATGTGATTCTCAACTTGTCTTTGGATCAAGTTGGAATGCTAAAGCGGTCAAACTGAAATGCCGAGAGGTCAAACTGGAATGTCGAGAGGTCAGGCCGAGATGTCAAACCAAAATGCTGAGAGGTCATACCAGAATGCCGAGAGGTCAGACTGGAATGCTAGGAGATTAGTCTGGAATGGCAAGATGTCAGACCAAAATGCCAAGTGCAAAACTAGAATGCCAAGAGGTCAGACCAGAATGTCGAGAGTCAAACCAAAATGTCGAGAGGTCAGTCTGGAATTCTGAGAGGTCAAACCAGAACGCCGAGAGGTCAGTCTGGAATGCTAAGAGGTCAGACCAGAATGCTGAGTAAAACTAGAATGCTGAGAGGTCAGTCTGGAATGCCTAGAGGTTAGACCAAAATGCCGAGAGTCAAACCAATATGCTAGAGGTCAGACTGGAATGCCGAACGGTCAGACCAGAATGCTGAGAATAAAACCAAAATGTTGAGAGGTCAGTCTGGAATGCTGAGAGGTCAGACCAGAATGCTGAGAGTCAAACTAGAATGTCAATAGGCTAGTCTGGAATTCTGAGAGGTCAAACCAGAATGCCGAGAGGTCAGACTGGAATGCCAAGAGGTCAGTCTAGAATGCTGAGAGGTTAGTCTGGAATGCCAAGAGGTCAATCTAGAATGTCGAGAGGTCAAATTGGAATGCCGAGATGTCAGATTGGAATGCCAAAAGGTCAGACTAGAATGCCGAGAGGTTAGATTGGAATTCTAAGAGGTCAAACCAGAACGTCGAGAGGTCAGACTAACATGTCGAGAGATCAGTCTGGAATGCCGAGAGATCAGACCAGAATGCCAAGAGGTTAAACCAGAATACTGAGAGGTTAGACCAGAATGTTGAGAGGTCAGACTGGAATAAGGTTAGAACAGAATGCCGAAAGGTTAGACTGGAATTCTGAGAGGTCAAACCAGAACGTCGAGAGGTCAGATTGGAATGGCGAGAGGTCAGTCTAAAATGCCGAGAGGTCAAACCAGAATGCCGAGAAGTCAAACTAAAATGCCGAGAGGTCAAACCAGAATGTCGAGAGGTCATACTAGAATGCCAAGAGGTTAGACTGGAATGCTAAGATGTCAAACCAGAAATGCCAAGAGGTCGATCTGGAATGTTGAGAGTCAAACCAGAATGCCAAAAGTCAAACCAGAATGTCGAGAGGTCAGTCTCGAATGCCGAAAGGTCATACCAGAATACCGAAAGTCAAACTAGAATGCAGAGAGGTCAGTCTCGAATGCCGACAGGTCAGACCAGCATGCCGAGAGTCAAACCAGAATGCCTTATACAAACTTGTAATTCTTAAGTCCATGTCCTTATGTCTTCCACATGTTAACTTTTATCCAAACCAATATTAATTTGCATGTTACCACATATATGGTATGGCTTATAACTTTTATGATGGCATAAGGAAACTAATTAAGAAGAACCGAAGAACCAGTTCGACAAAGCTAACTTGCAGGATGAAGAAAATGAAAGAGGACTTAGGAGAGAAACAATGTTGTTGAAGCTAACAACTCTTGCATTAAAGTTAATAATATCTCAGAAGATGGATTGTTATAGAGAAAGGGGAATATCATTGAGGAAGGAAATAAACTCTGATGAGTTGAGAGTAAAGAACCTCACTTGCAACAAGAACATGATATATAGTAGGTAAAAGAAAAATAGACATAAATCAAAGCTGAATGTCAAAACTCAGAAAAACTGAAGAAGATTGCAGCAGAGTGAAAGCTCGATCGAGCAATGCAAGTAGAATTTCTATGTACCTAGTATGATCCACAGAAATAAGATAATATTTCCAATTGAAATTGTTGATGCATTAGGTCTCATTTTCAGTATATATTGTGTTATACTATAACAGTATAACGTCACAACATTCTGTAGAAATTAAAATTCTATTATAAGTCACCAATTGTGGATATACACCATATATGCATAACTGTGAAGTGATTGGGAATTTAGAGACTGGATTTTAAGTTATTATTGGATCTCAGTTTCCAATTTAAACAATCGTTTTGGACTGGTTCAACATTGCCTTAGCCACCTTACAAAATTTGCAGGATTCTCATTTATAATTCATGTTCCACACCAGATTCCCTACCCATCACTTTATTTTATTTTATAACCTTCCATCAGTAAGTTTTCATTACTCTTATTCAGTACACTTGACTCCTCAACTCTCTGTGCTCTTTTTTTCCAGTCATTGTTGCTCCTCCACCTTCTGTATATGTTTCTCTATACATCCATTATACTACAAGAGGAGGATTGTCTATGCTCATTCTTCCGTTTTCTATTTATTTGTCAATGCTTTCATGTTTAAAATAGTGCTTGTGACTCACCTTTGCATGCTTTTAGTTGGAGCTGGGAGATTCTGAAGGAGCAAGCACAAAGTAACTTAGTAAGCATAATGTCTTTTAAGACATGCATGGATAAATTTTTCTAAAAGTAATTATAGGAGAAAAAATAAGGGAAAAAATGTATTTCTGTAAGTTAACATTAGCTTTTGCCTATACTAATTCATAGAAGTTCTTCGATATTAGATTTTTCAAAAGCTTATTTTTAACTTATCCATGAAGACAATTACTTTCATTTTTCTTATTTTCTTTTCTTATAAATGTTTTCGGAGTAGTTTATATATCCAAACAAACTCTTAGCGCATAACTGATTGTACACAAGGAATAGCTAGTGATTGTTTTATGATTTGTTGTTGAGAAGGCTATAAGTAACACAAATGTAATTAATTTGCTCTAGAGGTTAAAGGTTCAATTCCATGCAACATCCTGAAATCATTTTTTACTCTAAATCCATTTAAACTTCAAAAATATTTTATTTTGAGTTATATAAAAGGGATTTTTACAATATATATATATATATATATATATATATATATATATATATATATATATATATATATATATATATATATGAGTATCAATGAAAGTTGCAGTAGTAGTTCATGAAAAATATATTATTTTAAATAATGTCACCTATGTTGTGGCTCAATCCATAGCCATGTTCTAGAAAGGATGATTCACACAACTAACAATAACAGGAAAGCCCATTCATAATCTCCCCAGTTTAGACAACTACTACCATTCTCCCTTAAATTATGTGAGGATCGATGACTATAATTTATTTAATTATAGAATTATAAAATTTATATAAATTAATTAATAACTTTGTATAATTTATAAATTTGTTCAATTAAAATAAACATAATAAATAAATTTATCATTTTAACTTTTAATATTTTTTCGTACACTATATATAGGACTCGTTGGTTTGTGTTTAATATAGTGATTTTTAAAAAGTGATTTATTTTTAAGAGGATTACCATTGTAACTTCAAATTTTATAAGGGTATATTATTTAATTTTTTTATAGGTGATTTAGTTTTTAAGTAATTATATTATAATTAATTCGTACAGTGATTTATAGTTTGGGAGACCAAATGTGTGGACTTAAAAAATGTAACAATATAGTATATATATATATATATATATATATATATATATATATATATATATATATATATATATATATATATATATAATAATTTTTACCTATTAATTAAGTATATAAGTGAAATGGCTTAGTGATTTTAGGAGTTATAGAGTAAGAAAAAGAAAATGGTTCTTATCCTATCTTTAACATTTTTATCATTTATTATTTTTCCACATTCTGCCTCCTACCTTCAAAATTTCACACATTTTACCTCCCTATTTTAATAAATTTGCTCATTATATCCCTAATTGCATGTCAATACACTAATGCCATGTTAGCAATTCATGTCAGTAGTCAGCGTTTTCACATCATCAGTCAACTAATGGCATTAGACAATAAACTAACGATAATAGACAATTGGACAAATTGCATGAAAATTGAATACTGTGATGGTCAAATGCGTAGAAAAAAAATGGTATGGGGTATAATTCATGAATAGATGTTGGTTGGATGGTAAAATATACAACTAAGCATAAATATATTTTACTTTTCATTTTTGTTCATTATTAAGTATTGGGGAAAGGATAATGGAAATTAAAAATTTTAATATTTATTTATTTGAATTCAAGCATTCATTTATTGTTTATTATGTATTTATTTATTAAACTTACGAATTTTATTTTTAAAAATGATTTTATATACAAAAAATAAAATAAATAGAATATCTTATTTACACTATTTTTATTTTTAACTTTTGAAATAATTAAGGTCAAAATAAAATAATATTTTTACAATTATAAATGTTTGACTATGTACCTTCATTTATTATATTTATGATTTTTATCTTCTTAAATAACAACATTAGATGCAAAAACTAAAATAAAAAGAATATTTTATTATTTTAAATAAAATATTTTATAAAATAAAAAAAGGAAGTTGTGGCACAATTTTTCCACTCAAATAAAGAATAATTTCTTATTAATAAATTTATCTATTAGTTATTTCAAAATTATATTAATTACTAGGACATTTAATATGTAGTTAGTTTTTAATGCCCACCACATAAAATATCTTATTTTCAATTTTTATTATTATTAGGAATTGGGGAAAGGTAATATTAGGTTTTAGCAATTGATTACTGAGTATTAGAATTTCTGCTTTAAATTATTGGTTACTATGATTTTTTTATTATTTTTAACAATTAATTTTTTTTAAAACAAAACACCAAATGTAAAATGTCAATAAAAATATTTTTTCACTATTTTTTGTTTTTAATTTTGAAAATAATCACACTTAAAATAAAATAGTATTTTATAATTACAAGTGTTTAAAATCATGATTCATTAATTATATTTATGAACTTGAATTTTAAAATAAAAATAACATATTCACAAAATGAAATAAAAAATATTTTTTAATTTGGAAAATCATTAAATTTAAAACAAAATAGTATTTTTATCATTAAGTGTAAAATTAAATCTCCCCAAACTAGGAGAAATTCAAATATTTTCTTCTTATTTATTTTATTTCTCATTTATTTGATAATTGTATTAATTTTCAAGATATTTTTTTGGTCTAGTATCACTAAGTCAAGGCATTTAATAGATAATGAGTTTTTAATTCATATTTTATAAAATATTTTATTTTTCATTTTTGTTCATTATTAAGTATTGGGGAAGGATAATGGGAATTAATGGTGGTAATACTTGTTTATTTGATTTCATGCTTTGATTTACTAGTTACTATGCATTAATTTTTAAATAAAGATACAATATATGGAAAATAAAATAAATGGAATATTTTACTTTCACTATTTTAAATTTTAATTTTAAAAATAAATCAATCCAAAATAAAATAATATTTTTAAAATTAAAAATGTTTGAATATGTGCATTCATTTATTATATTTATGATTTTTAAATTTTTAAATAATAACATATTTTGAAAACAATAAAATAAAATAAAATAATTTGTTGTTTAGAATAAAATGAAATATTGTTTGAAGACATTTTCCTATTCTAAATGTTGTTGTTTAATTGGTCAATGCAAATCTTCATTATTGTACTTACTATATTTCTTTTTCAACACATTGAAATAGTCAAAATAAAATAATATTTTTAAAATTATAAAAGTTTGAATATGTGCATTCATTTATTAAATTTATGATTTTTATTTTTTTAAAAATAATAACATCCTATGCAAATGATAAAATAAAAAATACTTTTATTATTTAAAATAAAATATTGTTTGAAGACATTTTCCTATTCTAAATGTTGTTGTTTAATTGGTCAATGAAAATTTTCATTATTGTAATTACTAAATTTCATTTTCAACAATTATTTAATGTGTTTTAAATGAGAGATTTTTTCATAATCTACATTTTATTGTTTAATGAGTCATTGAAAAGTCTTGAGTATTATAATAAATGTATTCTATTTTTAACTTTAAATTGTTGAGTAATAAAAAAAAACATTAAATTGTTTAATATTCTTAATGAATTTCAATTGTTGAAAAGTCAACCATTTTTTGCCTCTAGTTTTTAAAAGTCAATATGTATATAAGGTTAAAAAAAGTCAACCATTTTGCCTCTAGTTTTTGGAAGATTTGACTTTTCAAGATTTTTATTCTTTTAAAAATGAAGACCTAATTTTTTCCCTTTAATAGATGATGTTAAATTTGTATAAATACTGTTTCTTCCTTGTGTTCAGTATTCAAATTGATTTTACACATTCACAACTTCAACATTCAGAATTCATTTACAGATTAACAAAGATGTCTGCTCCTCATTATTGTCCATCTCTCCCTTAGGAACTCCTAAAGAAAATCTTGTTGATGGTTCCAATGAAGAATCTCATGCGTTTCCAAGTCATGGAGTTCCCTCATCTTTGATCCTACATCTGTGAAACTCCATCTTCAAAAATCTTCCGAAATCCCCTCCATCCTATTCACATTACAAGACATGGGTGGATTGAATTCCCTACACTGCTGCTCCATGCAACGCTTGCTGGAGGATCCATCGTCCATTGATGATGGTGGCCTCCCATTGAATATCAAGTACACCATCATTGGGGTTTGCAATGACTTGGTCTATTTGAGAGCTACGACTCATGATTATGAACAAGAATATTCCAATTGGAGTTGAACTGTCCACCTTAATGATCGAAGAATGTAATCATTCTTCCTGGTGATCTTAAAAGAATCCACCCTCTCAGCCTAGATCTTTATGTTTTGAGGAGATGCCTAAGTCATTATCGTGGTTTTTCTTTTTGGCAAATGAACGAGTTTGGAGCTATGGAGTGTTGGACACGGTTGCTAGATTTTAGTTGTGAGTCCCTTCAAATTTCTAGTCTTTTACATCTGCAATACCAATGGTGGATATCTGAAAATGGAGATGTCCTCTTGCTGGCAAAGAGAGATTCTGAACTTATATTGTATAACCAAATAGATAATAGGGTAGAGCGTATAAAAATTCCCTTGAAAAAAGTTTGGTTGCACTCTACAGATTATGTTCAGAGTCTGATTTTGCCTTACTAATGTAATTGAGATCCTCCTTAATGGTTTTGCCTTATATTGTAATACAAATCCTCCGAAATGGTTGGTTTTATAAGAATTTATAGTGACAATATTTTGTGGTTATGTACTTTGATTTATTTGTTGGTTGTTATAATGGATGTATCGAATTCTTTGGATTAGATGAGGTTATTTTTATTTTTTATTAATGCATGATTATTTTTCTCGCACTTACATTTTAATGAAGTACTTTCTCAATTCAAAAGTCTTTTATCTGTTCTATACCCAATGTTGATGTAGAATGTCATTTTTAATAGAGTAATGATACAAATACACCCCATTATTTTAAACACTTCAACAACATAAACCTTATCATACCTATATTTTTCCCCTCTCTCACTAGGTATTGCATAGCATTGTGGGTGTATACCAAGCATTTTTCTTTTTGATAACACAGCTATTTTATCAGCCAACGTAAATGCTTGTGTACTTGGAATTGGCACCGAAGCTAATTTATTTCTTTTTTTTACATAGTAAGGATTTGGCTATACGTTTAGCACAATGCATGCATTTATTCTCTGTGTCTGCTTTGGCTTTTACTGCATTCTCTGTTTTTGGTTGATACCTTTATTCTAATCCCCTTAACTCCTTCACTTTCCCTGGTAGTAGAATCTTATTTTCCATGGAAAATAAAAATAAAAACTTTAGCAAGACATATGACATATGAATATGCTATATCTTTCCACTTAGGCCTACCAAGTTTTATCTTTCAAATATGTAAGCTCACCGAATATTTACTTAATCCTATTACTATTTTATTAGGAAAAGAAACTTCTGCTTCAATATCACTCTATGATCTAACAACGTTATTTTCAAATTATAAATCTTCAACCTCAGTTTCATTAACTTTGTGCACTTTTTATGCCATGAGGAGGGATGGTAGGAAGGAAGAAAGGTGCCTTTTGATGGGTCTCTTTTAGGTTAATTTGGAATCAATAATTGCAAATTAATAGAGTACTTAACAACTATTTTGTTTTATAACTATACAACGTAATAGGAAGCAAATAACTTTACCTCTTAACAATCATTCATTTTACTTGTTTTCATTCTCTCACTCCTAATTTTTACACAGTTAAAGTATACATTTCATAAATTTTTAACCTAAATCTCTAAAAGGAAAAATGATGAAAATTTACCTGTATCTAAAATGGTCAAATATCATTTGGGTCTTGGAAATATATAGCGTTGTCACTTTAATTTTTGAAAGTAAGAAAATTCAAAAAAGTTCATGAAAGTACATTTTGTAAGTCACTCTACTTAAAAATTTAAAAAGTCTTGTTACTTAAATGGTAATATTAACATATGTTTAACATCCTAGGAACTTATTTTGAATTTTTTTAATTTCAGAGACTAATGTGACAATCCTTTATACTTTGAGAAACTAAAATAGTGTTTTACCCGGATCTAAAATGACTTGGACAATCATAAACAGTAAAAAATGTTTGAAGAGCTATCATGGCCAATAGCACAAAGGTGGCAACAAGTGT